>CAAE01014762.1:173675-228894 GCA_000180735.1 Tetraodon nigroviridis | reverse complement strand
CCACCCATGGTGTGGGAACAACCTTCAGCGGTGTGTTTGCTCTGGCAGCGGAAGAGTCGCCGGTTACAGGTGACGTGTGGAGCCACCAAATTGGGTCCATCGTTGGCCGATACCACCGATCTGACGACTGCCTCGACTAACAAATTAACCTCATTTAGGGCTGTCACGATTGATTATCTGGGGACGATTGTGAGAAAAATAATTACCAATGATGATTATATTGTCTATTTTTTTCTTTTTTTTTGTATTTATCATTAAGGAATTTTTAAGGTTTTTTTTATTATCCCGCAATGGGGAAATTGCTGTTGTTGCTGTTGATGGTGCGTCTGTAAACGTTTTAAATTTGTTGCGTTGGTGCGTTTGACTGATCAAGCTGATCAAGACAAACAACGTGCTGCTGCTGACTCAATACGATGACATCAGATGGAGATTCATAGTTATTTAGTGCAACTTTGTGAATAAAATATATAATTGGCAGTAATTAATTGAAGAATATTGTGATCTTCACCTCTGCCCTCGCCTAATTCAAACAGTCGTACAAGGTCGTTTGTTGCAGGTTGTCCATGGCCTTGGAGCCATTGGTCTTCCTGCCATTGACAGTGTGGTCTACCAAACTCCACCAAGTTTTGTTTTTAACAGGCTACGTCATCTTTCAGCCACGTTGGACCATTGCTTATCTCCTCATCTGCACCCTTGGCGTCTTCAGAGCAGCTCAGATCGGTCTAATTAGCAGAGAAGAAAGCTCATTACCCTCGCATTGTCTAGATTTTCGTGCGATATTAATTATGCTGAAGGAGCTTCCCATCTCCATTCTCGTTCCCTCTCGACGGTCGGGCCTGCACTCTCTTTCACCTTCCCGTGCCGCTTTTCACTTTGTTCGCTCCACTTTTACAAACTGTGCCAACGACTGGCTCCCTCCAAGCTTCCCATCCTCCTCCTCCTCTGCCCTCCAGTTGAACTCCTTGCAAGCCTACATTAAAGCCCGATTTCACTGTTTTTTTAATTGGTTTTGACAGAGAGATGGCACATGGGAGGCAGACTGAGTAGGGTTGCCTCATGCTAATTTTTTAATGAAACTGTACCGCCGGTCTTGTTTTGGAGGAAGAAAGAGACTCTGACAGGCGAATTTAATTCCGTTTTGTGAAATTCTGTATCCAAGCAAATTAATGATTTGACTGTAGTATAAAATTTGATTGCCGGCTTGTTTGGGGAATTTTTAGTGGCACCGCTAAAGATAACAGACGTGTACGATTGGCAGGCGCTCCGCGAAGGAACTTTTTGTTTGCCTTTACTTCCCCTGTTTCTTTTCACCCCAATTTTTACAGTAAGTTATATTGCATCAGAAGTTTTTTTGCTGCCTGTTTTTATTAGTTCAAGAAATAAAATTGACTAAAGTAGCTGACGTTTTTCAAAGCTTCAATTTTTCAAAGATTCCAAGCTAGCTTGCGGGCTAGTTTGGAATCTTCACATTATCCCTCCTGCTAGCAGCAGCTGGAGGATTACTACTAAGTGGACACTGTTTGTAGTTTGACTACAGCTTCTTTGCGCGCTACACTTATCAAAAACAGTCTGTAGAATTCATGTTTAGTCTGTTGCCCTCAGAATTTTACTGCAGTTATGAAAAAGGCACCAAATGAAAAATACAAAACAACTGTGCAGAAAGCATTAAATTGCCTTTTTTGTCGATACGGCAGATCCCACTCACACATCTTTCTGCTGCGTCTGCGTGGGTTGCCATGGCTACAATGACTTCAAGTGTTTTGATTTTGAGCTTGAATTGAAAAGTCAAGGCCAGCCACTGTTCTGTTATCACCGGCGTTGGCGGAAACTAGCCTCATTTAACAACATGGCTTCAACACCCAAATCCGTTGACGCTGCTCGGTCCCCACGGGGCGGGGGAAGTCCAACACACCACATAAACACCGTGACCATGGAGCGACGTGTGCAGGTGCAGGAGTGTTGATTGGGGAGCAGAGGACCGCGTTTCCTGCCCGTATCTGCTAAAGGCGAGGACAGATACATGTGTCCGTGTTGTGTCTGACAATGGACAGACAGCCCCGCCGCCTCCATTATTCCGGAGAGGAAATAGATGTTTTGTTGCGCTTGTTTCCTCCCCGCTTGCATCAGTGCGGATGAGGATCCCCCCACCACAGCATTGCTTTCGCATTCTGGGTTCCAGGTTAAGACCCAGACTGCAGGGCCGAGGGCCTTTTGCGGGGAGGAAATTGCGACCGCGGGTCTCGTGTGTGGTCAAGGATGGAGGGGAAAAAGGCTTTCACTACAGATGGAGTTTAAAAAATATATGACAAAGCAGACCGGCGCCTCAGGCAGGAGACTTTTGTGTTTGCGTCCTGCGCCAATGTTCAGCCGTGACAGATTTACACCAACACCGACACGCAACTCGTGTATCATCCATAAACACGTCAACTCTTGGACATTTTATGGTATAGTTTTCTTCTCTAGAGTTTTCAAGCTAATGTTCAGACATGGTTTGACTGGGTAAATAGCTGTGAGCCCCCAGTTGTCCACCTGGTAGGAAGTCTGAGGCGGCTGCTGCCCTGAAATGTAGCTGTGTTTCTCTTTTCTGTCGGTTTCCCGGCAGACGTCGGACCCCTCTCCCCTCCCCTCGCCTCAGCCGTTGTTTCATTCAGAAGGAAGCTAAGAAAGGGTCGCAGTGAAAGCTACACCTATGCCTTCCCCGCAACCTCGCAGGTCCATTTTCAAAATGAGGTCAGCTGACACACGAGCCCCAGGTCCACTTTTCCCTCCGCTCGCATTTGCATCGACGCTGTTCGAGGGGGGAAAAGAACATTCTTTCCGTTGTGTAAAAAGGGCTCTAAGTGGCACCATGCGTGTAAAAGGAACTCTACTGGTTTCACTTTGTTACTTGAGCCTTAAAAACGGCTGCATTTCTTAAAATGATTAAAAATGCTAACAGCAAAGATGCTAGCAAAACACAAACATAAGTGTGAGGTTCACAGACAGCTGAGACACAACTTTGTGTTGGATGTCCTGCAGCTTTTTCAATTCCCGCCCCTCTTTTTTTGATCTCTTTCTTTTCCCTCTTCTTCCTTTTCTCTTTTTGCTTGTAAGTCTGCAACTCTTCAAAGAGCATTAAACATAACAGAGTTCCGCCGTGCGGGAGAAACGAGCGAGACGCTCCCAGACTTTGCAGACTGACTTCTAGCCACACAGCGGGGCCCAAACCTCCCAGAGCAGTTTGGCCCCCTGCACCCCGTTTCCCTCCATAAACACTCCCAATCACATCCTCGGGGTGACCTATGGGCCTCTTTTTTTTTTTTATTAGATTTCTGTTTTCATGCCACACATATAGATTATTTTGCATTTGTGGTTTGTGGTTTCATTCCTGCAAACAGAGGCCTTGTTTTGAAAACAGGGCTGTAAATTCATTAAAAACCGTGTCCCAAAGGCTCCAATGTGAACCCGAACATGAGAAGTTCGCGTCGTCTAGCTCTACGAATAGACGGCTTCAGCGTCGGCCTTTTTGGTATCTAACATCTGGATATGCGAGACGCTGAGTGTTTGCACTCCAAGCTGCATACCAGAGCTGATTTTCCTGCCCGTGGGGTTGGTGCGGCGCTGTCGAACGGCCCGTTTTCAGGTGTGAGTCTGAGTAATGTGGGAGGAGCTCTTAGCAGGAAGGGTAGAACATGAACCCGGCGCAAAACGAGGACGAGACGGGCGTGTTGAACATGGAAACGTGTCCTCTGATGAGTGATGAAGACGGGGAAGGCAGAGGGTTCACCAAACCTACGTTTGCAGATGTTCCAAAGGTTATGTTTTCGATGGTAGCTATTAAAATGAACGTGTGCAGAGGAAACGCGAATGCGTTCCAGCTGTGACCCGCTGAACGGCTCTCTGTTCATTCGTCATGGCAACCGAGCGGAAACGTTAATTTTGCGTTCTGTTTTAATCAGGGATGATGAAAAGTTATGGATTTTGGTTTAATGAGTAACATGCTCCGGCCTAATTAGTCATTTTTCATTGCTTGTACTAGCCAATTAAAGAAAAGGTTAAATGGTCAGGAAGATGCGTTAAAAAACCCTGTTTGCAATGAGAATAGTAAGATCAGTCAGTGGTTTCATCGGGCTGTTTTTAAAGTCCAATTGTTCCAGGCCAAAGACCTAGTAGTTTGTTCTTAATTTTGGTCAGCTGCCTTTTTTTGTTTGTTTGTTTGCATTTACTATTTTAGCAGACAACCAAGTAATCGCTTTTCTCCTTGACATGACCATGCTGCAGTGCTGCAGTGGTGTTTGCCTTTATGTGCTATTTGTCTCACAGGCTCTTGAAATGCGCCTTTAAAAAAAATTACTAAAATATGGGGTTTTTTGTTGGTTTTTTTTTTTTTTACATTTTTAAGATTTTTTTCTACTTTAGAAACACGATAGATCGGAAGTGCTTCAAATAGAGGTTCTCTGTAGACTTCAAAGATCCCGTTCAGAACAAAGCAGCGTTGAATGTTTCTTGACCAGGAACTGTCAGACATGCCAGATTTGATTAGAAGTAGAGGGAACTTAGAAGAAGGCTGCTAAAGTTTACCAGTTGATCCGTGAGGTAAATCATCTGTGCCCCTTTTTCAAAGAGCTGATGGAAAAGTGGGCCGGTCCTCTTGCGACCTCCGCTTTAACGCCTTCATTTAGTTTGAACCTTGGATGCAAGTTGCAACCTTTAAGTTGCATCTTCTCAAACCGGCTTTTAAAATACATCTCCCACAGACACGGATGGCGTCGAGCCATGGTTGTCGTGGAGCTTCCAGCCGGAGCCCCAAGGGCTGTGTATTTAAGGTCTATGAAAAACACGGATTTATGATTGACGAGCGTTAAACATAACTCTTTTCTTGAAATGTGGAAAAACCCTTTGGGGGTGGGGGTGGGGTGACTTTTAGGTGGTTTAGTTTCCGAGGTCACATGTGAGAGAGGGTGACTCCACAGCCACAGCGTGCTTCTTATTAAATAGAAGCTTGAGCAAGAATGGTTTAAGTTCATCGGAAATCATCTGCTTCTCATTGGTAAGGAAATTCCATTGAAAATGTTTTTTTTTTTAAACACACACTTAGTAAAGAATGGCCTGTTTTAGACGTCGTGTCAGAATATTAGTGAAATTTCAAGTCCCAGAATGCTTCGGGAGGTTAAATCGAAGATTTTTGCCAGCTTTTATCTATTTTTTTAGGGTTTTTTTTGGACAAGGTGTTAGCTTGATAGACTAATATTTAGTTCAAGTATTTCAAAACAAACTTGATGAATGAGTGGATTCTAGAGGAGTGTTTTTTTTACTTTAAATTGCAGTTGTTTTCAGTGGCGCGCAGAGCTGTCAGACGTAGCTCCTCAGCAGTTTTACATCCAACCAACAGGAATTTCAAAGTAACTGGAAAGGCCTATTTCATATTGCCCAGAAGCGCTGATTAAGTTCAGTGATATTCACAGCTAATCCAAATAAAATAACGTTTTGTACGCTTTGCTTGTCTGCTTTTTCTTGTTGAAAGAAGCAGTTTTATATTTCCAAATCTTAGCAGATTTTTTTTTTTGCTTTGGGGAAAAGGTGATCTGTGTGAAGCAACACTCCTGCTTTCATTGACAACAGTATTGTTTGAGAGAGTTGTTGGAGGAGTTTATTATTGAGTACACCGGCATGCGTCGAGGTCAGTCGCCATAACTTTGGATTTTTAAAAGTCAACTGCAGCTACAGAGATCAATCGGTGACCTTTTGTTAGAGGAAGAACCCTTCTGACCTTTGCTCTCTGTGTCTGGCCCTCTTGGGCACAGAGCGAGCTAAACGATCCAAGGTCAACAGGGGAGCGCCAAACCCTGCAGCTTCCTCACACCGTGACCCGCATTTCCTTCCAAACAGGACAAATGTGGCTGCTAGGAGGTCCTGATCCGAGCAGCTCCTGCCACGTCGGGTTGAGACGTGTCTCCTTTTCCACAGAGAGTTCACGTTTGTCACCAAGCTGCAGCCTCTGGTTGCTCGGCAGCCGTGTGGTGGGAGGAGAAAAGGCCCTAAGTCACCAGGGGAAATGCCCCTGGTGGGACGTCGGCACATTGAGAAGCTCTAGTCGGATGTTGTTTTTTTCTTTTCTGTAAGACACTGAAGACTCCCAGCAACTTTTTACTCATCTAAAGACCTTACGCAGATTAAAGAGCGAGAAAAAAAAGTCCCCTTTGTTCTTTCGAGCAGTGGCTGCGTGTCATGAGAAACTGGAAATTGTCGGAGACACGAAGGGCCTCACATTTCAGCTTTAAAGACCGAGTGAGTTCCCCGCTGCTGAATGGCGAAAATTTTTGAAGCAGTCATGTCTAACGAGAGCCCTCAGCTGCAGATCTCTCTGGGTTTAACTGAATCGTTCTGCTGGGGGAACCGCTGACCTTGTGTGTTCTGGGCTCTGGGTTAAGTCTGGTCCTCCTTTAGCTCATTCCTTTGTTCAGCTTGTTCCTGATGGAGGAGGATGTCTGTCGAGGAGCTTGCCAGAGTTGCCATCGTTGGTGTCCTGACCTCTGCCGTCATTCCTACTCAGACATGCGTGCATCCGCAGCATAGGCCTTGTTGGCTTCTAGTCTGATCTCCGATGGGCTGAAGGCTTTCGCAAACACACGTTCGTCATGCGTCCCATCCGGTTGGAGACTCGACCATTCATATTTGGTCAATTTACAGAATGAAACGCTTAGGCTGATTGTGCTCAGAGGTCTGTGGGAGGGTCAGACAATGTGTGTCAATTTGTCGGGCCGACAGACTTCCTGGGCTCTTGCATGTGAGCACTGAGGTCAGGAGAAAAGCCCAGTCTGAGCTGCGTGCGTGTCTGCAGAGACTTTGATTGGTGAGAGACCAACAGGCGGTAGACCTTGACTCACCTAGGCTTTGAGTTAATGATTCTAACAGGCAGAGACATGTTATCCAAAACCTTAAAAAAAAACCAAAAAACATAACGTCCATTTGCTCATTGGTGGATGACAACGTTTTGGTTCTAACCGTGAAAGAATGGAAAAGAATTGGGTTTTGTTTGACTTTTTTTTCTATGGCTACACACGAAAAACAAAAGCTTTCAGCGCCAGCCTGCTTGTCTCCATCTAACTGGCTTCTTTTTTTTTTTTTTTTTCCTTTTGAGCCAGGCATCTTTTCATCCGATCTGTTAAATGACACATCAGGAAGTTGGCTGGCAGTTTTAGCCCCCCTGGTGTAAAAAAAAATGCCAACCGCGGGCATTGGGTTTCCAAAAAAGTGTTGTTTAAGTTGCCTCTGTGAAATCCTCCTTAAACATTCAGAGAGCATCCGACTTTTTCAAGGTATATAGTTATTCAGTCATCACCGCCATCTTTCATTGGTTTCAATTGTTTAAGGTCTGGATCATGTTGCTTGAGTGAAGCTGCTTTTAATTGAACCGTTTTATTGGCCTGCCAAGTGCGTTTCTTCACGGTGTCCCGTCCATTTCTTGCGCGTTGCATGTCCTGCACAAAGCGAGGGCTTACTCATGCTAATGCATGGACCAGGCTTTCAGGGAATCCATCATGGAGAGCTCATTCACCAGGGGCTGGGGTTAGCGGGGGTGTCGTGCGCTCATTGAGGAGCGCAGGAGCACGCCTCAACACATCTTACTTCAATACAAAGGAAGGCTGTGATGTACATACAAATGAACCCATAATAGGTAGGTTTATCACTCAATTCCTTCTTAGTTTAATCTGGCAAACATACCCTCTGTGTTCCCATCATTGTTCTTGCTTTCAAGTGTGTGTCGGTTTGTGTGTGTGTGTGTTTTGCCGGCATGCTTATGCCTTATTAAAAGATTCAGGAGGAACCTTGTGCCCCAGATATCATCTTTCCACATCCTACAAGGCAACACAGCATCACTAACCCTAAATCCTTGGAAAAACAAAACATTGTTCATTCCTGGTGTGCGTGAAGAGAGTGTTGCTGTGAAACAAGATGTCATTAAATGTAGTTCTTCTGATTGCGTGGAGCTAAAACTAAACGGCCGTGTCGCAAACCGTCTGCCGTGTGAAAATTAGTGGCACCGATCTTCAGCTGGTGACGGCCAATGGTTGCAGTGTTTAGTTTGACTGGACAAGGGTTCTTTAATGTGTTACCAACTTTCCTCGCACAGTTTCCAGGTGAATGATTAGGTTGGTTGAGGTAATGCCGTCGCTCCTTCTTCCTGTTATATCTATGAAATAAAGACAGGTGAACCAGTTATTGTAAAGATGAGAAACAGGAGTGTGGATACCAGTCTGGGCGGCACATTCAAGACCCCCGTGTCTTGTTCGCAAGTCCGTGATAGGAAGACTCTGTAATTGCCAGAGGGGAAATGGGAGGGTCCAACAGGGTGGTTTTGTATTGTGACCGAAGCAATTATCATGGTTTCTTTCATCTGAGCATCTCCTCTCTCTCTCTCTTTTTTTTTTTTAACAAGAAGCATTGTATGTAGCTGCTCAGTGAGCAGAAAGAAGGGTCAGCTATTGATGGTCCCTGTCTGCCATTGTGACAAAAAGTAGGGGTGGGTGAAGTGTTGTTGGGACGCCAGAGATAAGCTGCGCCTGAGTGTGTCCTCAATTAACAGTGAGCAATGAAAAAAAACAAAACCCTTTTAGTTTCTTCAGTAAACCTCAAGGCAGAGTGTTAACACCATTCTTAGTTTTAGTATAATTCTGATCATTTATTCAGGAAATGAGCAAAGAAACTTGAATTTAACTTGAATTTTTTATGTAACCGTTGTGACTGGTTACAGTTGTAGTAAAGACTCAGCATGTTTACCTTGTTAGTAGATTGCTACCAAATATTAAACAGCAACTTCTTTTTGGGGCATTATTCCAAAATCAAAAACCCACTGTTGGGAATCTTTGTGAGGGAGACTTTGCCTCCTCTTGGCAACATTCTCCGTGGTCAAAAAGAATACCCGGAGACCATGCCCCGGTACAGTGACGGTGCATAATCTGCGTGGTAAAGAGCGACTGAAACCAGGTTAACAGGACAATGGGAGCCCGGAGGAGATGGAGAAGGAGACGCTAGCCTGTGAAGTTCTGCAGCCAAGCATTTACAGCAGCCTTCTGCATGTCTGCCTCCCAGCTGAGCGGAAAGGAGACCGTAAGAGAGCCAAGTTGCTCTGAGCCTCAGCTGGATTGAGGGCAAACAAATTTGATGTAGCAGTAAGCCATTGTCTTTTTTTCCTGAATTAATTCAGTAGTCCTTTATTTATTTATTTTTTTTACTTTTTGTCTTATTTTTTTAACAAACCACTAATAAACAGTCATTAGTAGATCATTAATAAAAAGCTCTTATCTCAATCTTTATTTTGACTAACAATCCTCTGTATTTCAAGTTTTTTGCACCATTTGTCTTTTGTGTGAGGAAAAACTCGCTTCCTAAACCGAATGACCACAGACTACTATGCACTTAATTTCCAAGTCGATTTTAGCGCTGCAGGTCCGTCAGAACTGAAATGATCATTTGCAAATGGCCATGTTGTTGCTGAGTTTCAACCAGTGTGGAGGAGTATTTAAAGGAACATGACTTAATGGTTGGACACTAAACAGTCATTCAGCTGAAATCGCCTTAAATTTCCTCTATGTTGAGTCACCCTCAGGCACCGTCTCCACTTAGGTCGTATTAGGGTCGGCAAATGTTAGATCACCCATGACGCTGTGCTACACTGAGAGGAAACCGGATGTCTAACATGGTTTTTTTTTTAAGCATAAGGAGATTGGCTGCTCCAAGATGGGGGAGACCATTGTTGGCCCTAGCAGAAATCAATTACCCCTAATTGACCTTTGACCACTCCATCTTCTTGGAGGATCCTTCTCGCTGCAGTTGCCGTGGAAACGCCTGTCAGAGGCAGCTGCGGAGACAGAGATGCGCGATGATGGATGGGACACCTCACGTTTGCCCTAACCATTGGTTTTCTTGCAATTTTACCGATCTGAAACCCAGTTGTGCTTTTACTTGGCAGGTAATTGGCCGCAGGGCGTCTCCCAACGAATGAAGAACCCTTCGCTCTGTTGTAATGCAGCTCACATCGCTTGCTTGTGTAAAGCCCATCAACCTATTGAGAGGGCATGCCCAGGTCCATCTTTAAACAGGGCCTTAAAGGAACACAGAATCATAGATCAATACATCCTGCTTAAACAGAGACGCTAGCCTGTGAAGTTCTGCAGCCAAGCATTTACAGCAGCCTTCTGCATGTCTGCCTCCCAGCTGAGCGGAAAGGAGACCGTAAGAGAGCCAAGTTGCTCTGAGCCTCAGCTGGATTGAGGGCAAACAAATTTGATGTAGCAGTAAGCCATTGTCTTTTTTTCCTGAATTAATTCAGTAGTCCTTTATTTATTTATTTTTTTTAACTTTTTGTCTTATTTTTTTAACAAACCACTAATAAACAGTCATTAGTAGATCATTAATAAAAAGCTCTTATCTCAATCTTTATTTTGACTAACAATCCTCTGTATTTCAAGTTTTTTGCACCATTTGTCTTTTGTGTGAGGAAAAACTGATGCAAAGACCAAAATGGCTAGAATTCAAATGATATATTAAATTAAAATCAATTCCTTCTCCACTCCTTGCTCATCAACATTTAATTAAAACATAAGCAAGAACACACTGGAGTTCTTTGAGGAGCACATTACAGGGTACTTGGGTGACCCACTTTTCCATTAATCATCGCACCCCTCAGGAATTTTGCATTTGGATGGATACTGGAGGCACAGGACTGATTAAACGGCCTGTTTGAAGTGCTTCTTTTTTCATCCCTGTGAGATACAGGATGGAATCTTAAAAAGTATCAGTGTAATGGGCCTGTGTGAAGTTTTAAAATACACCCCCATACTTTTGGGCATTTTATTTTGGTGCAAAACTTTGTAAAACAAAGAAAACTTTACAAGTCTTTTTGATATATTGCCATTAATTATATTAAGAAATGCACATCCGTTGTTGCAAAAACTTGGTTTAACGGTACATTTAGCGGTACAGCGACAACATGCTCATATATTTTTGCGGCATCCTCCCTGTCTGTGGACTTCTGATGGCGCCTGATGTCCGTTGTACCACGGCCACAGCGTCCTGGCTACTCACATTCTACTCACACAAGTAGTGGAGTTGACCGTCCAGCGCCTCTGCTTGTGAATAACCGTCATTGACCCTTCGGATTGTGGAAACTATAGAGGACAGCGTAGGGCACGCTGGCGAGCATTCAAGAACTTTACGGCACCGGAGATTAGCAAGGCATGGAACCATCCAGGATAACTGACGCTCCGCATGCAGGCATTCGAGCCTCTGTCCCAACTCGCTAAACGCTGCAGGCACAAAGATGCCTTTCAGCATTGGGCACGGTGGCGCTAATCCCTTTAGCGCAAAGGCCCAAGATAGCAATAGCATCTAAATAACTCTTCTGTAAATGCCATTTGCCTGAATCGGCTGTACATTATCCCCCCACGGCCAGAAGACCTAATTATGGGTCGTGCAGGGATGTACAATGAGCAGTTTTAGCCATTGTTGTGTACCAAGACAAGCGGAGAGCTCGCTTCCTAAACCGAATGACCACAGACTACTATGCACTTAATTTCCAAGTCGATTTTAGCGCTGCAGGTCTGTCAGAACTGAAATGATCATTTGCAAATGGCCATGTTGTTGCTGAGTTTCAACCAGTGTGGAGGAGTATTTAAAGGAACATGACTTAATGGTTGGACACTAAACAGTCATTCAGCTGAAATCGCCTTAAATTTCCTCTATGTTGAGTCACCCTCAGGCACCGTCTCCACTTAGGTCGTATTAGGGTCGGCAAATGTTAGATCACCCATGACGCTGTGCTACACTGAGAGGAAACCGGATGTCTAACATGGTTTTTTTTTTAAGCATAAGGAGATTGGCTGCTCCAAGATGGGGGAGACCATTGTTGGCCCTAGCAGAAATCAATTACCCCTAATTGACCTTTGACCACTCCATCTTCTTGGAGGATCCTTCTCGCTGCAGTTGCCGTGGAAACGCCTGTCAGAGGCAGCTGCGGAGACAGAGATGCGCGATGATGGATGGGACACCTCACGTTTGCCCTAACCATTGGTTTTCTTGCAATTTTACCGATCTGAAACCCAGTTGTGCTTTTACTTGGCAGGTAATTGGCCGCAGGGCGTCTCCCAACGAATGAAGAACCCTTCGCTCTGTTGTAATGCAGCTCACATCGCTTGCTTGTGTAAAGCCCATCAGCCTATTGAGAGGGCATGCCCAGGTCCATCTTTAAACAGGGCCTTAAAGGAACACAGAATCATAGATCAATACATCCTGCTTAAACAGAGAAGGCAAACAAACAGCCGGGTGCTGAGGTAAACAAGGCACGAACAGCCTGACGCTCTTGCCTTGCTGTTCCACCGGTCCCGCTTTTCAAAGGGCGGCTTTTCTCAGCATTTCGTCCCTCCCATCTTAAATTCAATGGTGTTGACACCTGAGACCTTTAACAAGACTGTGGGCTTTATAGCGTGGCTTCTGGGCCTGTGCCAGATGGAGAGATGGACCAAAACCTTGCTAAAACGCCCCAGGAGGACAGTGCAGGGGGCTGAAAGTAGACATGCAGATGCTGGTTTGTTTGTTTTTTTTTTCTTTTTAAACCATGTAACATGATCTGTTATTGTTGAACCTCAGTGTGTTTTGTTGAGGAACTCATCTTCTGGTTAAGAGACCATTTAAGAGTCGGGGAAAAGGATCCGTTACAACTTGGCTCAGCCGGTTTTTGAAGCCTGAACAAAATGGTGAAACCACCAGGACTGGAGGCAGCGGCCACCATTGATGTGAAGGAAAGCAGAGCCCGTCTTTGTGTTACTGATACTCTGGTTGAAGCAGACAGCTACAGATGACGCTTACCAGACAGGCTCTCTTTTACACACTTGAAAAGCCATCTGAGATTTATTGGACATCCCATATTTGAAAATGAACTGTGTGTTTGTGGATTTTAGCAGTTTCTGTCCCTGCCAGCTAATCCTGGTTGGTTAACGAGAGTTTTATGTGCTTTTTTTCTGTCTGACGTAATAAAATGGCTGGGGGAATTTAAAATGTATTTAGATGAATGGCAGACGTGAAGATTTCTCAGAGCTTGCATTCAAAACTCAAAATCTGAATTTCAAAAACTTGCTGCAAAATGGTCATCACCCTTAATGGATTTCCCCACATTTAGTCCTAAAAATAACAGCAAAATGCAAATATATTTGACTAGCGATGCTCTGGTGTGTCCGTAAGGGACTTGTTGCTCATTATTCTCCTCGTGTTTGAGTGGATCCGTTGTGGTGTGAGCCACACACAAGGCCTGGTCGAGGTGCTTGTTCTTCTGGTGCACGTCCGTCTGTTTTCAGCCACGGAGGAAACAAAGCGTCCCAACGCGAGGACATCCCGGAAACATCCACCTTGGACGAGCTCTGCTTCAAGCAGCAGATCACGTCAGCCCACATGTATGTGGTGTATTGTCCTTGTGATGGGTCCTCCCCCTCAGGCTGGGAGTGCTGGCAGAGGAAGAACACCCTCCTGCTGTCTTTCTTTCTCCACCTAATCCTCTTATAAATAGGCCAGTGTGTCTTTTTTCTTTTTTTTTCTTCTTACAGGCAATAGAGCAATGCGTTCTGGGCATGTCACTAAGGTTGAGGGGGTGAGCGGGAGGGCAAGGGGTCTCCCTAAGAGATAGAGTTTTGGTGTAAGATATCCTCTGTTATCGCCCCCCCTCCTTTTTTTTTTTCTTTTCTGTCTTCTCTCATGGTGTAAAGTCTGATCCCCAAATGAGCCAAAAAACAGCGGGAAAGATGGATGTGGGGCAGGGAGCCAGTGAACTGATAGAATAGATTTAGTTGCGTCGCTCGTGGGGCTTTTCAGAAATATACCCGTTGCATCCTTTCAAAGACCGTCCCTTTGAGGCAGACGGCAGGAGAAGAAGACGTTTCGACCTAAACTGCTCATTCTTGGATGAAAGAGTTACCCCGGAAGCATTCCTCCTTTGTTTTTGGCCCATGAGAATAGAGCTAAAACTATCCCGACTTCATCATTTTAGGGAAATATGTGAAGGCCGGATAAATATTTTTGTGTGGGTGTGTGTGTGTGCAGTCTCAAATGTTCCTTTTCTTCTCGTGTCTCCTCCTGACGTCCCCATTATTACTTTCAAATTCAAGTCTTAAACATTTTTTACTTTCAAAAGAACAGACTCATTTAGTTTCAGGTAATGGAAAAAGTCTGTTAAGGTTTAACAGTGAAATGTTTTGCTTCAGGATCACGAGACTGAAAAAGCTTTTAGGTGAACCACTGATCAAAAAGATCTTGCAGCTTTGGAAGACAAGTGCTGACATAGATGTAATATTAGCAACCGATAACTTTAGAGCATTTAGATTTTAGAAACTGTTGAGTAATTACCTCAATGGAAATAGCTAAGTGTAATTGTAAATCATGTTAGATATGAGTTCTGTGCCATTGGATATGATGGATATAGGAAAAAGCTTGACCTTTAAGGTGGGAGCTTAGTGTGAGAACACACACACACATTCTGCATCTTTCTCTCTCTCTTTTTGACACATACTTCCTCTTCCTTCTCCTTCACCACTAACAACAGCTGCTGCCCTGCATCCAGTTATATTCACACTCTGCCAAGCAAGCCAATTAGTGGCCTTTGAGCCTGTCTCTGTGTGTGTGACCGTGAGTGTGCGTAGGTAGGTGTCATTTCGTTAAGCCTCAGGGGGGTCGCGCCAGCTCCTGCGGCGAGGTGTGTCTCCCCAGAGTGTGAGTGACAGCTCACTTGGAAGGAGTCCATTGTCCCAGTCAAGCCTCACTGGTTTCCAAAGCTGTTTACATTGCGAGGTAGAGGTTACTTTGTGTGTGTGTGTGTGTGTCTTTGTGTGTGTGTGTGTTTGTGGCATTGGTCTGTAGTTTGCTTGTTCTTTAGCATGCATGTTCTTTGCAAGAAGACTGCAGAGTTTTCTTCTCACACACCCTAAATTTCATCTTTGAATGTACTAGAACTGTTCTAATCTTTTCTTGATCTCCTGTTTACTTTGTCATGATGGAGTGTTTGCAAGATAAAAGTCACTTTCCTCCCAATTGAGGAAGTGCTGTGCAGAGAAGTGCTTCCCGTACTTAAGGAGAGCACCCAGTCCATTATGGCGGTAGCGACAGTGTGCTGAGCATTAAGTGCTTTCCAAAGCTTTAAAATCTGCAGGTCTTTCTTCTCGTTATTGATCATTAGACCCCTTTTTCCCATCACATTTCCAGGAACTTTTACCTGCATTAAAAAACAAACAAGAAAATCGAGGTAATCTGTTTGTTTGGTGTTGTTTTTGGTGAAAATTTGCAGAGGTTTTTAAAACTCCCAGGTAGGAGAAGAGCGGATATTAGCCAGCACGTTTGCCTTCACCCCTCTCTCGCTTTCAGACGATTCTATATCATATTACAGCTGCTTTCTGAGACCTTGTCTCTTAAAGCATGTGCATGTGTGTCCACCTAGCTGTCAATTCATTTCCTGTAAGAACATCTCCTAATCAGTGTTGAATATGAGGCAGTTTTGGTTTATATTTTGTAATTTTCTTTTATTTTTGCACCATTACCATAAAGGCGCGCATCTCAACACGTAGATAAAAAGGACTAGCACCGAGCTGGTGAATAGCTTATAGAAACGACAAAACGACCTTGACGGTGTGGGTGGAAACGCCGCCAGTGTTCTGTGTTGCCAAGTAACACATTCAGATGGCCGCGAGCTGTTTGGTTCACTCAGTCTCTTTAAATGAGATGATCTTTTTTGTTTGGTGATTATAATGGAATTTATAGGAAATTGGAGAACAGTTTGTATTCAACTATCTGTGCATTTAACCCCTTTAATATAGTGTAACTCACCATCATACTTGCAGATAAAAAGACTGTAGAAATGAGAGAAAGGAAGATCCTAAATTCAAATTTCAGGCTATGTAATAGGCTGTTATTAGCGTCACATCAAGTCAGAGAGAGAATTTTAATGAGGATTAGTTATGGTTAGGAAAATAAATTGATACTTTTTTACAGGATGGTATAATTCAATTTAGGATGGAAATAATTGACCTCAACATTATAATGTGTACGCTAAAATTTTAGCGTAAATAGCTGTCTAAATATATATTTGTATACACATTTATGTTATATACTGCTCACTACATATGGAAAAAAATATTTTTGTAATAAATATTTTAATGTTCTTGTCCAATAGATGCCAATGTTGATATATTTACTTAGAGGACACTTGGGATGGCATCATCCAGTCTAATATGTTCCTGCCTCTTTAATTCTTTATTTTCAGAAGAAACATCGTGCATCATATCATCTTCAGTGCCCCAAATGTGAGAACACAGAAATCCATTATTGGGTTATCTACAGCTCATCTTTGGCCTCTTTATTGCTGTGAAACGGACCACCTGCTACCTTGAAAAGCACAGAGTGGCTTTCTTGTACTTTAAAGATAATACTGCCTAATTATTATTATTTGTGTGTCTCAGATGGCGTGAACTTCATAACGGTGCCGGATTGACTCATTTCCAAGCCTTTTAACTGGAATGCCTCTGATCTCACAATGATTAAAGATGACGATCGCTCTCAAGGGTTTGCTTTCCTTTTGCCGGAGGAGGACTTTACGTCCTACATTTCTCTAAAAGGACGAAAGGTTTATGTCAGAGCTCTGGTTCTAATTGTGTGACCAAAGGCAGTAGATCTATCATAGATCTATCATAGGTCTCCTCGATAGTTTAGATTCTAATTCATCTGCTCTTTGATGGCTGGTGCTGGTGCAGAAGCTTGTGAAAGGCGACGGAGGACGGCCATCTCAGCAATTGTTTTAACCAGATTAAGTGGAAAGATTCCGCCGATTGCAGTACCCGAAGAAAGGTGCATTTCTATTTTACATTAATGTTCAAGTGGAACAAAATGGCTGCAATAATACCTTCACTGACATCCAGAGACAATGACAGAGGTCGAGTTTGATGTAATGGGCACAGCGAAAGACTAAACGGGAGCCTAATTGAGTCATTATTGTGCTCTCAAATAACACAATTGGATGAAGGGAATGTCTTCATCCATCTATTAATCATTAAGTATTCAATCTCACTGTTTGGTAATTTCTGTCATTCGGTAATGGAAAATTGGATTTCAAACCACAACTTTCATTTCGCCGATGAAGCGAGTTCTCTGATGAACGCTGCAATAGGACCTTGAATTAAAATTCAAAAACTAAAACCAGTTCCTCCTTTTGCAATTTGCTCAGTTGCAATTAATAGACCTTAATATAAAACCAAAAGCATCACCAGTTTTGGCTACGGTAACACACACACACGTGATTCGGATGAATAATTACAGGTTCTGAGGGCCTTCATCGTTTTTTTCACAACTTCCCATAACTAAAAGAAGCAGGTAGCGTATCACCATCGTTTGATGAGCAGATCAAGGTTCTGGTTCTTGGTCGATCATCAGGAAAGCTACCCGTATGACACGCCAGCGTCATGTCCAGGGATGTCAAGCTGCCAAACACTGAAAAAGACTGAGAGGCTTTTGATTTATGGGCCTCTCATTTCCAAAAGACTTACAACCTGATTCAAAGAAAGATTTTCTCTTTCCTTTTTCTGATATCAGCTCATTTTCCTTCCATTTTGTGTATTTTTACTTCGGCCTCGGGTTGACACACACCTCTGGTCATCGGTGTGCCCAGGCAGCGGTGTTAGTGAAGAAACTGAGCAGAAAACCCTCGTTTATTACATATTTGATTTAGACAAACAGCACCCTGAAATATCTTACCTCATGTTTGCGTGTTATAGTTGAGTTTTTGCTGCTGAACTTTTTTTCATTTCCATGAAAAAAAAGGTTTTTATCTCATTTCGGAACGCAAGACGCTTGGAAACGCCAACTGACTTCTTTTCTCGGATTTATCTCGCATCCTTTGTGTTACTGCGCTGAAGCGGCATCTGCAGAAAGATACCCCCCCCCCCCCACACACACACACACACACACACACACACACCCATCACCACCACCAGCAGCAGCTGGCCCCAGCTGGCTGACTCCCACTTTAAAAACCATCTCCATCTTCTGAATCATCTATCAGGCTCCTGCGTTCAGCCCGACTGCAAACCACTCAGCCTCTCTGTTCCGCCGTGACTCAAACTTCCACCCTTGGCTCATAACGCTGGAAAAAATATTGCGAGCGTGACCCCAGACGTTTGACTTCAGTGTTCCCTAATATTTAGTTTGTTACCAAACCCTCTGTTATTTCTTGCGCACCCACTCTCCGGGATATTCATAGCCCTTTCTTGTGTAAACAGTTTTCATTCGTTTCTCAATTCCGCTTTGTGCGGCGTCTTTGTGGTGTTAAAAAAAAAAGAAAAAGAGAAGAAAACCAAACATATGTAACAGTTGCCCGCTGGGTTCTGTAGTGCTGCCGACATCGGTGGCATTCCTGGATCTGTTCCCAGTTCCAGGTCCACAGAGCCCAGTATGACCCAACCTGCTTCACCTGAACAAAGACTAATCCATCTTAATCTAATAATCCTTTCTTCCTTCACAGGTGTCGGCACAAACGCCACAAAACATCATCGCACTCTTTGGGGTTTTCTGAATGCATTGTGTAACTGACTCTCTGTTCCGTTGGTTTTTGTTGGCAAGCGCTCTCCGCGTGCACGGTTCCACGGAGGCACCAGGCCACCAGTGTTTTAGCAGCCCACTCCTTATGAGTGGGTGATGAAAACCAGCGAGAGGCGACTGCGCTTAGATGTTCCTATTTTCAGCTTTAGAAGCCGTGGGACAGCGGCGGGAGCAGCGAGGGAATTTAGCAGGATTATATTCATGTTTTAGGCTGGGGTTAAAGTATGTTTTTTAACAGGAAGAAGTGAATAATATACCAACATGGAGCGTGCAAAACCCTTTAAAAAATAGACCAAGTAATTAAACACGTTTATACCTTTGAAAGTGTTGCTTTTATAAACTTGGAGGGGGGGTTTAGCCCTGTTTTCACCACTAAGGTGGAAAGAAACGGTCATAAATTGATAGTGATCTTATTGAGGTTTGTGATAACAAGCGTAGCTTTTTCACGGAACACAAGGAACTGCTCCCATCCCCCCACTCCCACCCCACAGTGCAATTACCTGCTGCAATAAAAGCACTGATTGAATGAAGGGAACGGGGGTATGCAGCAGTCACCTTTGTGAAATGAAATTCATCTTTGCCTTGTGGAATGTGGTTTTTCAATTAGATACAGGGAAAAAAGAGCGGCGCCCCTACCTGGTGTCAGCTTTTGTTTGAATGAAAAGATTCATTCATTCATTCATTCAAGCCCGGCTTGTGCGAGTGTGGATGACACGGGCTTTCTGTGGGCCTGTGTAATCCTACGAGACACACCGCTGCTCTGCACCCTGCAGATGCAGGAATGGAAACTATGCTCTTTTTTTTTTGGAGAGTGATAGCCACGTATCATTTAAAAAATGCATCTGCAGTTGAGGAAAAGCCAAGATTTCAGAAAAGCTTCCGTTATCTTCAGACGTTTTTATTTTTCTGGAAACGTCAGACTAGATTTCCCTATTTTATGCCAATATAAACAAAACACTGTGATGGTTGCACCTTTAATAATTACCTGCCTGAAGTCATTATCGTTAATGCACAAGTTTATGATTGAGAACCTTTTTTTTTTTGGAGGGGGGCCAAATGTATCAACGCCGGAGAGGTGGGATGAAATGAAAGGAGTCTGTAGCAGCCGTCACTCCTGCTTCAATGGAAACATTGTACCCGAGTCTGCTTTTCAAAGTCTCAGCTGTCATGCTGAATAGGCCTGCCTGACCCATTTATCTGGTCTGCACCTTTGGCTGCGTTTAGTTTATGTGCACGTAAAAGAAACTACAACTTGCTACGACACATACACACAAGCCCACGCACGCGCGTGCATACACACACTCACACACTTCTCTGTTGACAGCTAATGACAGCTCTGGTTTGGCTGCCTCCCGTAACTTCACATTTATAACCTGTGTTTTTTTGTTTTTTTTTCCCTTGCTATCCTCTTTCAATCTGTGCCCGATGAGAGTCGGTGCCTTTCACTCATCCAAACTATCACTTCGCCGTCATCAGAATAACTGCCGTGTTCAGAGGCAGCGGTTAACAACTTCATTACAGCTCATCGGGCAATAAAAGCGGTTTGACAACGTGCCGATCTAAGAGGTATTTTGCTGCTTTTTTTCACCACGGCTATCAAGCCAGAACAATTTATTCACCATGTCTGAATCAGAAAAAAAAAGGATCATTTAGTTAAAAAAAAATGTAAATAAAAATGTCCTGAATTAAATATGCATGTTTTATGTAGGTTCAAGGTAAATGTAAAGCAATGGTCTATTGGCTCTTTCTTTTTTTTCTCCTGCCCATATGTGGACCCACAGTTCAGCGGAGTGCTTCCTGATCTACCCCAGGGATGTCCAAACCATTCCACAAAGGGCCGTGTGGCTGCAGGTTTCCGTTCCAACCCAGCAACGGCACACCAGACCCAACTCATTAAATCACCTGACCTGAGTCTTCCGGCAGGTGGTTGGTCAAACTGTGTGCGCTCGATTGGTTAGAGCAAAAACCTGCAGCCACGCGGCCCTTTGTGGAATAGTTTGGACATTCCTGATCTACCCCAAAGGGCCGAGACAGATTTCGAATGCCAACCCTCCCTTTATCGACCGCCCGTAATGCTTTCAGCGATGATGTCCTTTGCATCAGCGTTCACGTTCACTTCATCTTTGGGGTGTTGAATAATTGATGCCATGTTTCGGGCCCATCGCGTCATCCCGTCTCTGGCCCCCTGCTTGATGTCAGCCCAAGATCATGAAGTTCCTCCTCTGATGTCAGTAATTATTCATTTGAAATATTACTGTTTGTCAATTAATGTTTTTAGGGGGTAAAGTGGCTGTTATCTAGAGAATTGCTTTGATCCTTGATTTGTTTAGGGAGACAAAAGCAGGATAGGAATCACGATGACAGAGGTGATGGATCTCCGCCGGGGGTTTAATGCCTAATTCATGGAAGCACATGTCACGTCTAATAGCAGCCGTGGTGAGATCCCAGACTGCCGTCTCACACCCCGTCAGCCGCGCTCGCTCCGCTATCCCGACACTCCTAAATATTTCCGAACAGCTGTCCCCTTTTGACACGGTCCACCGAGCTGACATCGGACCGCACACACACGTCGTCCACAGGCTGCTTGAGCTCCCACGGCGGGATGTCGGCTGTCTGCGCGTCTTCCACTCTAACCTTTCACTTCCGCGGAGCAGTGTCACCTTTGGTGCCGTCCGTCTGCACGGATGTGGTTGTCCTGCGTAATGCCTGCTGGAGACGGCCGATCCTGATAACAACACAAGATAACTATATCATCATCATCAGTGGTCTAAACTAATTAAAAGCTCTATTTTGAGTTTTTTTATTTTTTAATCTATAAATTTCTTTCTTTATCTTCACATTGAAAGCTTGCGTGTGGTTTTTACTGTATTATCTCAGCTTCCTTATCTGAATATTGATTTTATTGTGAGCAAATACACGCAGGCAGCATGGAGAGTGAGCCGCTCCTCCCCCTCTGTGAGTCCTTCTGTGCGTTCGGCGCTCGTCCATTCCTGGAGGTGGCGATTGGCTGTAGTCGGATGTCGGCTGTCTGAACCAGCAGGCCCAGAGGAGAAGGCCCGGGCCGCTGATGGGCCCATTATCGCTGCTTCTGGCTGTCAGACCGACTTTAAGACAAGTTCCACCTGACAGCCTTGACAGTCCAGCCGCCATTAATGGGCTCTGCTGAAGGAAAGACTCTGTCTGTGCAGATTTATTCCACCCCCCTCAGCAGTTTCTCTCCTTTGACTTCAACCTACTTTTTCCCCTCTTCTGTCTTTCCTACATACTTTGATCCCAACATGGAAATGCCAGAATTTAAATATGTGAATTATTAATATTTATTAGCAGTTTCAGTCCTACGTCTTGACTGTGGCAGCTTTTTTATTGTTTTCCTGTCATGATGATTGCATATTAATTCAAATCTAATAGTAGTAACCTACTAATTATTTTCTCTCATAGCAGAAAAAAGGTGCCGTCTGACATTGTTCTTTGTAACATTATCTTGATTTAATGTCTTTGTTTGATTCTTTCATTTAGTTGCCACAGAAACCAAATATCTGCCACCTACAACAGTGTCAAACTGGTCCGACCAGCCCCGTTGAAAGGAAACCGGTCATATCTTTGTAAGATTTAGCTCTGCGGTTAGTTTATGTGCAGTCACGATTCCTTATTCGTCCGTTTGATCCCTTCAAAATATTCTTCCACTCTTGCTCTTCGTTTCTCCTCTAGCTCCAAATCTCCCTTCCCACCACTCTCATTTGAAGGGCCTTTGGTGCTAGTTTGGTTAGCATTTACCTTTCTTATCTCCTCGACATGTCACTCCTAACATTCCCAAACATTTCCCGCCCGTTGGCCTTTGTGCCACGCTGTCAAAACACCCCCTAAACTGCACATTTGTCACGGCTTGAGGGGCATGTGGGTTGCCGTCACGGCCATGGAGGCGGTCGGTGGGGGGGACCGTGTGCTGGGTGTTCGGAGAGACTGCGTTGCGGCGTGTTTTAGAGATCTAGGTCAGGTGTCGGGCCTTGTTTGGTTTACTCGGAGGAGTTGACAACACCTTCTCTGTTTGGACTTTCTCCACTCGGGCTGTTCCCAAAGGCCGTTTCTTATATAAACTCACTCCAATCTGCGCCGACTGTAAAAAAAAAAACGCAGTTGAAATGAAACCACCCACTAACCCGGGGTGCAGGCTCAGCGGGGCTGTTGCCGGGAAGGCTGGAACCCCAGCTGAACGCTTGCGCGGAGGCGGCGCACTTGTCGCTAAGTGTGTAGCTGAGTCTGCTGGTGTGATGATTCCAGCCCACCTGCTGCAGTTCAGCCGCGGGTTTACGCACATGGAGCCGATTACACCAACTGTCGACAGCTTTGAACACATCTTTTGTGGAACAAATCCTGCGAGTCTTTTGTAGTAGCGCTCGTGTCGGAGGAAAGAAGGCATTTTTGAATTAACCTCTTCAATAAATCTGTCTCCAGCTCTTTTTTTTTTTTCTTTTTCTGCGCGTGTATGTGTGTATTTCTGAAATGACAAAATAATTATCAAACTTGCTTCTTGTCGCTTCCAAAATGGAAAGACAATAAATCGTAATCACTTCTCAAAAACCCAGTGTTTTGATCATATCTTTAGCTCACTATTGGATGATTAGCGGATATTGATAAAGTATTTTTGTATTGGTTGTTTAATTCTCCACTTCATTTGACTGGAGATGTCTGCACTCCTACTGTAGAAAAACATACAGTATAATTGTGGCGTTTTGCAGTGTCTAAAAGACAAGCAGCCACTTATATTTCAGTGAAGTGATTTATCAGGAGCCGCCTGTTATCCGTTCTCACAGACCTGTTTTGACCAGCTTACAATTGTGAATCTTTACCTCTGCTATTGTCTTTTTTGGTACAGTTGGAAAAAGTAACATTTTTCTTTGACTAGGTGCAAAATATGTAATCGTAAAGATGAAACCAAAAAAGATGTAAATGTGCAGCCATTGTAGGATCATCATCATCATCACCTTCCTCAGCAAGCTCCTTGTTTTGACATTATTGATCGATTCCATTTGTATTTGGCCCCGGTACTATGGAAACACACGCACACACACCCACACAATGTGCTTGGTGTACTCATGCTGAGTCAACTGGAGGGGTGAACCGTTCCTTATGAAAACAAACTCTGACACCAGGCGCGATAACATTGTGGCGTGCAGAATGGTTCACGATAAGATTTTCACAGATCAAACACGGATGAAAGAGCGCAGCGAGGCCGGGACCGTGAGAGGTGAAAGTGTGAATTTGAATCTAGCGATTTCACGATTCGAAAAAAAAAAAAAAGTCCCCGTTTTGTTTTGATTTACGGCCATGGCTCAGGCTTGTATGAGCAGCGTATCGGTGTGATCCAGGTTTCTCCTCCACTGGTGGTTCAAGTTACGCTCTTGTCATTTTGATATGGGTAAGTAGAGCGGAAAACAGATCTCTAACACAAAGTCTGCCCACAGCGTCATGGGGGAGAAATGAAAGATTGAAGGGTTTGAGCGAGCGTGCTCGGAGATGTGCGTTGCGTGCAATACATCACTCCTTGTTCTAGAGCCGTGTCTCCCCCGAGGTGATGGCACATCACCCGCTTCTGTCTTCATAACCTCACTAACGGAAAAAGAAGTGTTTTCTCCGCGTCTGGTGGGATCATTTTAACAACGGCGTAATTCAAAGCTGCTCGGTTTAGTCTAAACATCACATTCCTCCACTTAATGAATGGAAAAAGCAGTAAAATGTTAACAGCAGGCTCGTTCTGATCCTTTTCCTTTTCTCTCTCTTGCTCCAGTTTTGGTCGTTCAGACCGCCGCCATCCAGTTCACCAAGGAGCCCAAATCCCAGGACGCTCTGCACGGCCGCAGCGCCATGCTGCGGTGCGAGGTCAGCGATCCAACCGACATCACTTACAGGTGGCTGCACAACGGCCAGCGGCTGGAAAACAGCGAGAGGCGCCTCCAGGAGGGCAGCAACCTCAAGTTCACTGCCGTGGATCGGCAGCTGGACGCGGGGAACTTTGAGTGCGTCGCACAAAACCCGGTCACGGGAGAGGTCCGCCACTCCACCAACGCTTCCTTCAATATCAAGTGTGAGTATTGGATTTCAAGCCCTTCTCACAGCCCCTTTGTTAAAAACACAAGCCCAACTGAGTAAAAATTGCCAGTTGACAGGATTTCCTAATGGCAGCGAGGGGTGTGCGTCCAGTTTCTGCATCAAAATCGAAAACACAAAAGTCTCGGTATAAAATGACAGATAGTGTGAGCCCGAGGAATGTTTCCACCTTGTTGCTCTACCCCCCACCACTCTCTCTGAAGGAAACTGGATACGTTCACCACAGAGCATGTGTTTCCTTAGTTTATTCCTCTCCCCACAAAGTATCAAAAGACTTTTGTTTTAAAAGGACTCAGATTTTGAAGCTACGAATATATTTATGGTTTTTAGGTTCTCGTTGTTAGTCTTTTTCGGCTTTTCTCTTTTGTGTTCTGGGGTTATTTGTTCCCTAAAACAAGGGAAACTGAACTTTTGTTCGTGTCTTGTGAGAAACCAGCTTTCTGATATATCATAACCCCCCCCCCCCCCCCCAGCACTAGATGTCCCTGCACAGGTTTGTGTTCTTCTAATGGGGGTAAACGCCAAAAAACCAAGCAAAAACCAGCTTCATCTGGTTCACATTGGGCTGTTGAGCACTACTCAAGAAATGTAAATTGTTCAAAAGCTGATTGCAAAAACAGATCTAAAACCTTCACGTAACACGCTGGGCAACGCAGGAGGGGAAGAAAGGGGAGATTTATTACCCCCTGGCTGTATGACATGTCACCAACTGTGAATATTTGTGGTCTATTATGTTAAAAGCACCAACGTGATGAATGTGTCGCTTTTTAAAACCCCGTTTGATCTGAGGAGGAACAAGTTTTATGTGTTGCACTTAAAGGTGAACTAGTAGGTCGATATTTCTGCGCTGACGCACTCCCACGTGTGAGGAGGAGGGAGGAAAAGACTAGTTTGACATAAATCTCTGGTTTAAAGAGCTGCCACTCTGACCTGATAAACTATATCATTAGCTTGGCTTTTATGTTCATATGAAATGAAATGAGCTTCTCATTATTGGAGAAGAGATGGGTAATTTAATTTCTTGAAAGGGAATCATGGATAATCACACCAGTAATCACGTTTAATCATTTTTTCCCAAAAAAAAGAAAAAGGCTCCTGCTGATGCGCTATAGCACCAACATCCTGGTAATTGTTAAAGCTTTAAAATGGCTGCTATTCGCTGAGCGGGAGGTTTTAATTAGCTTTTTTTTTTTTTCAAGCGTGAGGAAAAAAACGGTGACCCTGTTGCGTTTTCGCCCACCACAGCTGCACCCCCCCGTCTGTTCATGTGGAAGGGAACAGCTGCGTCTGCGATGACGACCACGTCGGCCGTCCAGTCCTCGACGCTTTTGACCATCTTACCGTGTTTTGACAGACGTCATCGTATTTCCCCAACATGCATTTAACGGATGATGAAGCCACGTGCGTCTCTAAAGCGAAAACCCCTTCCGCCATTTATCCCACTCACTCATGTGTATGCTAGTTTGCGTGCATCGTGGTAAATATAGGTTAACGTGGGTGGGGGGGGCTTAGACAGGGGCTTCTTCCACGTGTATTGTGCTGTACGTGGACAGCATGGCCATGAGTTGAACGCCCCTCCCTGCCTATCTCCCTCCCCCCTTCCTTTTGTGCAAAGAGAGAGGTAATTTATCTTGGTCCTAATTGCGGGTGGGCTAATGCCGCCGGTTGAGAGTTATTCAGAGTAATTATCCCCCCCTGTGTTCTCACCAACAATGGTCTCAGCCCACTTCATTCTTTTTGTCCTGCGTGGTCACTGGGCCTCCGCTGTGAGAACAGCAGCAGGGCCTTCGGGGCTTGGGTATTATTCGTGCCGGCGTGTGTGTGTTGGTCATTTCAGGTGACGAGGGAAACAAGAGGCAGCGTGTCATTGTTTCAAAGAAGACACAGGCAACACTTTTTTGTTTAACTTTACTTATCCTTAACGCTACTAATGTGGCAAATGCATTTTATGGCACGTTGTCCCAGCACTAGTGTTTTAAAGGTTGTTTTTTTTAAGTTTTATAATTAACACAAGTAATGAAATGAGATACATTGAAGTTATGGCTACTTGTTTTTTAAAATAACCTCATTTGAAATCTGATTTCTGACGTTTGACGTTAAAATCATCATGTTCTTTTCTTGCTATTTAGATTTTTTTTTTTTAGTTTTTAATGTCTAAAAATAACAAATCAGAACAACAGCACAGTGAAAAAAGTTTCATCTTCCATTTCAGTCATCGATATATTGACTCGGTGCGTACAGCCAGTGCAGTTAGGACACAGTAACACTTTAATTTTTGTGTCTTTTGTCAGAGTTCAGCTTCTGCGCCTTATGGCCTCCTAGTTCTGCCTTCTCACATCAGCCGCAGCGTCTCGAGCAGGTTGCGTTCTGGCCTCTTCACCTCCGTCACCTGACCCAAGTGTCCTACCTAAACTGCTCAGCCACGTGTAGTGTTTATTTCCCTGCCCGTATAGTTCTGTATGTCAAATTACATTCTGAGTGGGGTCCCTAAACTCAGCGTGGCTCTCGCTTGCGGCAGTTCTCCATAGTAACAAATCAGCCTGCTGAATGACGCGCAGCGCAATTGTCTTTTGGCACGGCGAGTGATGAGCGCTCCCAAACATCTGCCTTCACAATATCCGCACAATTCATCTGTGACCATCCCGGTGTTGATGGAGCTTCCTGCTCTGCCTTCAACATCATCATTTTATGCCCCCTAATTACGCTGCGAGCCGCCAGGCCCGCGACACTTAGTCATGCATTCTGAAAGGGATTACAGGGAGGTATTTGCCACTAATAGGTTATGAAAGAGCGCCTTCTGTTTTGCCGAGTGGACAGCTGGAGAAAGTCGAACAGCGTGAACGGAGCCGTGAGTGGTTTCAAACTCCAAGAGAGAAATTTAGGCTGATTTGGAAATGACATGACTCCACGAATTTGGTGTTAACCTGCTTCAGTCAAATAGATTAGGACTGTTGGACGGTTTAAACAGTCACATGCCTGCGTGTGTTTGTGTGTGAGTGTGTGTGTTCATTGTTCACAGAGGTCAGATAGTGTGTCAGCTCCATTTTTTTGTCAAGTATAGTCTAAAGTGTCTTTGTCCTGGTACCCTACCACTCTTTTTTTCTTACATTTCCAACAGATTTATGCCACAGGAGTGTAAACTATTTCACACTGAGATAAAGGTGTGTGAGGGGGCTTTATCTGGGGCTCTGCTCCAGTGAGCCCCGATTTCCCCTCCAGGGTTCGTCTGTGTTGTTAGGTCCCGGTGCACGAACAAGGTGTTTTTGTTTAGTACGGCCCCGCGCCCTCACTGCCGGGTGGGCTTCGTCGGGGCCCCTCCTTTCTCCATGCTAAGCCGCTAACTGGAATGCCCTTACGGAAGACATGCAGAACTGGCATCCATGGCAGGCGAGGACTGCCGCGCACGCTTAGTGTAAAAAAACTAACACAATGCTAGCACAAGCTAACACAATGGAGGCTGTGTTACTGTGGTGACGGCTCTCCCGTGACTTGCTGATGCGACGTTAGCTTCCTGCGTTTATCCGCTGTGACAGGTCTTCTTTTCTTGCCCCCACGCCTCTCTCCCGCTCAGGTGGGGAGGCTCCGTCCATGCATAATCCATGGATGACCCAGACAGAAGCTAAGATGCTGTTTTCAGCCCCGGGCCAAACAAAAATTCCATCACGGTGTTACAGGAAGCATTTAGACACATACACACACTCAAACTGTATAAACTAACTCAGCAATGAATGCAGCTGGTAACAATTTCAGTTTCCTCCGCAGCACACAGAAGTATCTTTCTTTTGATTTCATACATATGTGGAAAGTCCTGACTGAAAAACTAAAAAAAGTAGGTCACGAAGTCATTCAAAGAAACAGAAAGTTTGTGTGCGTGAAGCCACGTTGGACTGGCACGTTTCCTTCCTTTCTCTCCCGCTCGTCTGTCACCATTAGTGCTCCGTTAGCTCTGGAAGTCGCCTCTCGGCAGCTTTTTGGTGGCAGTAATACCTCCCAAGGTGCAGTCGTAGCTACGCAAGCCCGATCTAGATGGAACTCTATTCAGTTACCTTGTGATGGATTCTATTAAATGTCCATTAAAGATGACACAAAAACCCAGCCTTTGTCCGTAAGTGCAGCAAACTCTCTTTCCGCCCTTCTATATTCGGCGATGGCTTTTTGCTCCCGACTGTCAGACGGTCTCTCTGCTGTTTGAGGGTTCGACCTGGTTCCTGTGCACCCATTAGTATAACTCAACGTCCCAGAGCGCACAGCAGGACAGCCTTTTAACTCCATTTCTCCTCCCGCTTTCTCCGTTATCCCCTCGGTGCTTCTGTACTTATTTTCCTCTTTTTTCTCTCTCTTTCTCTATTTCCTTAGGGTTAGAAAGTGGCGGCGTGACTCTAAACGACCCTGCATCGGAGGAGGAGATCGAGAGCTCGGCGCCGGTCTCGTTACGCTGTCACATCGACGGACACCCACGGTGAGCCTCCGTCCTGCGCTAGCCGCGCAGCGCGTCACGGCCCGCGCTCACACGCTCACTCCTCATCCTCCCAGACCGACGTGTCAGTGGTTCAAGGATGGCGCGAAGCTGACGGAGAAGAGCCACCAGATCAACAACAAGGAGAGGACGCTGACCATCAAGAACGCCAGCCCGGACGACAACGGCCTGTACTACTGCTGCGCCAAGAACGCCGCAGGCCATGTCTGCAGCAACAGCAACTTCACTCTCAACATTATCGGTGGGTTTTTATCATACATGAGCTCAAATATCGTCTATTAATCTACATTCCTACTAGGTCTGGGGGTTTTTTTAACACTCTAAAGGAATTTGGTAACAGAAAGGATACACGGGGATTATTTTACAGATGCCATTTGTAACAGGGGGGGTTATAAATCAGGCGTTTCTCCAGCCTTTAACAGGAAGCAGAGTGAAGAAGGGGGGAGGTGGGTTTCTAGCACATTAATGTTAAGGGAGGGCAGGAAGAGACGCTGATGGCTTTCCTAATGTGATTACCTGTTGGTGGGTCGGCGCCTCCCCCCCCCACTCCACTAAGAAGTGCCTCATAAACACCGGGTCAGCAAAAACATCTGCTCCCTCGTGCTTGTATCGATCTCACCACACGACTGCAGCTTTTACACTGGCACGCACGGGGAGATGGATTGGATTTGGATTTCTCCCGGCTTTTGTCGACTCGTCTCCTCTGTATTATCCCCCTCAGCGCTCGTACTGTACAAACAGCAGCACATCTGTGCGAGACAAAGTGGAACAGAGGCTCCCCCTGTCCCACTTTAATTAGCTGCCGGAACTGTAGACATGTCATGCTAGCACCTGGCTGAATGAAGAACGGGTAATTGCTGAGTTTCGGGTTACCGGGCTTTTCTGTGGAACTCCACCTGAAGTGAAGGCTGAGAGATTTCTGTTTTCGCCACGGCTCTTTAAGTCGAGACCTTTTCTGGCAACTTCCTGGGTGGGCCAGGTGTGCGCACGCGCTCCCTCTTTCAGCGCATCCCTTGTTAGCCATGTCCCAACACCGCGGCTGGCGCCCTGTTTTAGTGGTTCAGTTGAAATAATCACACACCTAAACCTTTGTTACATCACTAAATGTGTAATATCAGACAGGATTAGATGAATAAAAGTTGATGATTTGGTGATTTCACAGTGTTTATTTTATCTACAGAAATTCGTGCAAGATTGGTTGTGTGAATAAACTATTTTCTAATGCTACACAGTCATTAAAAAAACACATTACCGGTATGTTACTTTACATTCTACCTTATAAATCCATGAATCTGTGATATCTCATCTTGGTGGTTCAGATGACGCTGTCTGTGTTTTGAAGTGTCCTTGAGCTAAAACCCTGAACCACTAATGGCCCCGACGCTGAGCCTTAAAGGGCAGTAATGGGTGGGGGTGGGCAGGTGGTGGCCCAGCTACTTCCTGGCACCTGTGCATGAATGTATGATGTGCCTTGAGCCTTTTGTCATTTTTAATTGTATTTAATCATTTTTCACAACTTTTCTCTGCCGTTGGAGGGCTTTAATAAAGCCAGCCTTCGCTCCTTTTTTGTAACGGTTGAGGATCCACACATATGAAACTTGATGGTCTGGTGGTTTTCGAGAGCAGTCATGCGAATGTTTGTCCACCCTCTTGCAGATAAGAGTTTCCCACGGCCGGTGGTCTCTCCTGAGGACGTGGTGGTGTTGAGGAATGAGGAGGCCAGGTTCCACTGCCAGTTCACTGCCGTGCCGGCCCCCAAGCTGGAGTGGTACCACGAGAATGAGCCTGTGACGAACAAGTCCCGGTTGGTTGGAATCCTCCTTATTACTCTTTGGTTTGTCATCGTCCGTCTTTGCTCGCCCACGTTCTTCCCTCACCTGGATGAGAAGCTCCAGCTGTTAGCGATTGTACTGAAACTAGCTAGGTAGAACAGCCCATCCATCATAAATGATCTACAGTGCGTCACATACCGATTAAGAAGAGAAAAGGATGATAAAAGCGTCGCGTGAGAGCCCTGCTCTGTTGTTATTATTGATCCGGCCCTGATATCGTCCCAGAGGAATGCAGCTGTGTTTGCAGGATTTCCATCTGTTTCACACCTTGACCGGGGCCTCGGATTGTTTTTCATACCTGTGAAAGAAGGGAAAAGTACACCAGCACGATCGCAATACTCTTCTGGCAAACCGCCGCTGTAGATAAGCTGTTGAAAAAAGATTATTTGCTTTGCAGAAAACTCCCAGTGTCCAAAACGCATCCTTCTTTTTCCCGATGCTTTCTGCTTGACATGCTCACTGGCATGAGTTCAGAAACCTTTTCTGCGCGGGGCGGTGGCGTTCTCTGGGGTTGCGTGGGATGTGCAGTTCCTCATCTGTCAACCCCTGAAGCTGATTTTTAAAGTCGGCCTCTAATTACATCTCATCGCATTCATCGCCGGCTCTCATCCTCCCCTCAGCCTGCCAGAGGACGGGCCAGCGGTCAAGGAGAACTCCGGGTTCCTACACACTTAATTCATTCAACATTGGGTTTAATCTTCAGCAACAGATGGCTCAGGTTGTCGCAAATCAGGCGCACAGACTTGGCCTGTTTCTGGACCCCATGTCGTTTTAGATGAAGGGTATTTGGATTTTCAAGTGTACAAAACTGCAGCATGTAGTGGCCATATGAGATTTGGGTGAAATGACGGGACTAAAGAAAGGCGGGGAAAACCCCAGAGCTGGGCGTCCTAACCTGTCGTACGCATGTTTCCACAGCGTGTCCCTGCTCCCCAACGGCACGCTGCTCATCAGCCCCGTCAAGCCCCGCAACACTGGGACCTACAAGTGCGTCGGCCGTGGAATCCGAGGCTCCCCGGTCACGCTGGAGGCCTCCCTCCTGATAGCAGGTGCTGTAAATAAAGGATGGCATAACTGTTCTATCCTCTGTTGCATCCTTCTGTTGCTTCTTTCTCCTGCAGGCAGATCTGTGAAGGTAATCAACCTCTTTCATGCGCATTTGGCCGAAGCAGTTTCCTGCTTTCCCTTGATTATTATTTCCTCCAGCAATCTAATTTGTTTAGCTCAGCACAACTCTTGGTGCAGCAGCACCTGCCCGATAAGCATTTACAGTTAATGACAGATTAATGAATTCAGCTTTTTTTTTGTTTGTTTGTTTTCTCTAAATGCAATGCGTCAAAAACCACTGTTGCGCTGTAACAATATACCAATTTATATTCCGATTCCCTTCATGAATGTGCCATTTGTGGTTACAAATCAAATTAACATTTCAGTTCCTCTAATCTTTCTAGTCTATGTAATTATTCAAATCATATACTAAAATGTTTGCTTTGTTGTTCATTGACTTAAAATGTGGTGAAAAAAACTGTATTTTACATAAATGTTGAACTTGTTTTCCCTCAAGGTGCTTTATTTTTATAATGAATAACAGAGAGTGGATTACAGAAAGTTAACAGGATATTTAAAAAATATGATGGGAGTAAACTCAGTGATTTTTATTATTTAAGTGTTACAGAGATATATGAGCAGATAAAAGCGTTACTCAAATACCGGCGCATGAAGAGATCGCATTCCTATGCACAATGGGAAATTATGTAATTTGCTAGGACTCCCGAAATAAATGAGTTTAAAGCGCCAACAAACGGAGGGATCTTCTCATTTTACTAATCAGCCAGTTTTTTCTAAATGCAAGTGCAAGCAAGTCAAATATTTTGAATCCGCTTAGGACTGGAATTTCTCTGCATTTCTGGATCCCGAGTAAACGGTTCCCTTCAAGGAGCCCCTTCTCCCTCGGGGTTTCGGATTAACAAGGTTCAACTGTATCTGCAGCTTTAACCCAGTGAACCAAAGCAACACTTAAATACTTTAATTCACTTAATCTGATGGTAATCCCCGTGAGCATTATAGGGGATCGTGTCACAGTAGAATTCACTATTTAGAGGACACGTTTAAACAGTTACTTAAGCTCCACCTCCTTGAACAAATTCTCTTTTATCTCTTGAGATATGTGATTTTTTTTTCTTCTTTAATTGTTATGAGCGGATTGGAGATTAAACTGGCTAAAGGTCATAGCCGCTGACCAGCTTTCAGATTGTTGGCCAATAATGTATTAATCGCTTCCATTTGGTACTCTCCCTCTCAAACCTCCAGGTCTTGTGAGTCTTTGTAGTGCAGATCGGATTCCATTTCACGTACAGAGGCTCTCGGTTTTGATATGAGCCGCCTCGCGCAGGCTTTAGCTCATTACTCTACCACCGATATGCTGAGCTGGTCCACTGCTCACTTTGTTCTGTCAATATTAGAGCCTGAATTTTAGACCAGAAACCCTTTAACAAGACAGGAAATCCTTTAATGGAAGTCTAAATTCAAGCTCATTTTTGAAATCAAATGTCGCTAAACCTCGTTCCGTATCCATGTTACAGAAATAGATGACATGATGCCAAGGACGCCGAGCGTCTTCGCGGCGGACTCTCTGCAGCGGGTGGCCTGCCAGCCGCCACGGGGGAGGCCTAAGCCCGAAGTGTGGTGGGAGAGAGGAGGACGGCGGGTACCCGCGGAGGGCAGAGTGTACCAGAACGGCCTGGACCTGGTGTTCAGCCCCACCGAGGAAGGGGACTCGGGCACCTACACTTGTGTGGCTCAGAACAAGGCGGGTCGCAGGACGCAGGAGGTCACCTTCACCGTGGCCAGTGAGTCTCCCCACCAGTCTCCGTACCATGTTTCCGTAAATTTACATGGAAGAAGATCAAGTCAGTCGAAATTCACCGTTAAAATAGACACTGTAGGGGTTCGGCGTGGAGTTGGAAACCTGATATATTCGGTGGAACAGCAGTGTTGCTGTGACTGCTCTGACCTAACCAGGGTTTGTTTGCAGCCCATCCAGTGTGGGTGGTGAGACCTCAGGACACCAGCCTAGAGGAGGGGAAACCAGGCTACCTTCACTGTCAGGCGAAAGCCAGCCCTGAACCGGAGGCCACATGGTTCCGCAACAATGTCATGATCACAGCAGAGGTAACACACACACACACACACACACACACACACACACACACACGGGGTGTATTTTTCCAAGCCTGCCACCCAGCTGTCAAACCTAATCAAATCTCTGCTTTGTTTTTGTGTGCAAGATAAAATTCCTACCAACATATCTGTATTTCCCCCTCCCCAGGACACCCGTTTTAAGTTGTTCCCTAACGGGACCCTCAGGATCAACAATGTGGAGGTTTACGACGGGCAGATGTACAGCTGTGAAACCAGAACTCTTGCCGGCCGACTGTCCGGACACATTCGGGTTTCCGTCCTCGGTGAGCTGCCAGGGTCGCCTGGACCGCCAGTAAAACACGCTGGATTCTTGTCGAGCGTGCAAATTTGTACTCGGAGGGATGAAAGAAACCACAAATCAGATGCGTTTTACCTGCCAGGTTAAGCATGAGAATGAGATGAGGTATGGGCCCGCTCGAGGCGGGCGCATCAGCCGTCCGTTCCGCTGATCTGGGGTCATCCTTTCAGAGATTCCCCCCCCTGTGTGCCAGCCGCAGTTTGTCCGTTTAGCGTCATTTCATCAAAACTGTGTCATTCCAGAAAAACTGAAGTTCACCCCGACACCCCAGCCTGCTCAGTGCCTGGAGCTGGACAAGGAGATCACCATCCAGTGCTCCGCGAAAGGCAGGGAGGCCCCGACCATCCGATGGACGAAAGCAGGTGTGCTCAGGGTGTTTTTGGGTGGGTGGGTGGGGGTCGGGGTGGTCATTAAATTAAACCACAAGTAGCTCTCCTAAACGCTGTCATGGATCATTTTCACCTTCTGGAGAGTTTAGATCAGCGGTCCCCAGCCGTTTCTGTGCCAAAGACCACAACAAAAGACCGCGATATGACCACCATGAAAACGGAATATAATAATAAACGTGTGTCAGTAGTGAGCCGTAGACAGATGTATCAAAGAGAATTTGGTATTTTTCTAAAATTAAACTTTGTTTGGTTCCAGATAATAAATAAAACAAAGTAATGTAGGTTCTAATTCTTTATGCGCGACCCTGTACCCAACGACCTCTGGACCGCTACCGGCCCCCCGGCCTGAAAGTTGGGGGACCGCTGATTTAGATTCCTCAAAGACTGATCCCTCTGTCCACCCCTGCAGACGGAGGAGAGCTGCCGCCTCACTTGGAGCAGAAGAACAGCCATCTTCACTTCGCCAAAGTGACCCGCAGCGACGCCGGCAACTACACCTGCTCCGCCTCCAACAGCCTCCAGGGGGAGATTCGGGCTGTGGTGTCCCTCACTGTGGCCGGTAAACCACTTCTGGACCGCTTCCTAGTCATCTGTCCCACAAACCCAACTGTTAATGCTTCCTGGGATGTCCATTAATCATTCTCATCAGGTTGCATTTATTGTCTTTGAGGGTTTTGTTTTTGTTTTTAAGCCCTGTAATGAATCGGTTTGGTTTTACTGGTGTTGTGATGCGCCGTGCTAATGAATTTGTCTGTGTGCGCATTTAGTGTACATCGGCTTTAAGCTGGAGCCAGAGAATACCACTGTGTACCAAGGCCACACCGCCATCCTCCACTGTCAGGCCACCGGTGACCCGGAGCCTCACATTCACTGGATGGTCAAAGACAAGGCTCTGGACATCAGTAGGAACAGAAGGTGAATGGCTCACATTCGTAATTTAGCCTTCAGATCTCGTTGTAAGTCATAAATTCTCAATGGATTTTTTATTAAATGTGATTTATTTCTTTAATATTTTGGCGTGCTGATTTGTGGTTTTGACTCATTGCGGTACTAGCAGGATTTACTGAGACTACGTGTTAAATTCTAGTGTTTGAGAATGCAGAATGAGCCAAAGATGAACGTTATATGGTGGTTTTGTGTAAATGCCAACATCTTTTTTTTAGGAGTTACAAATTAAGCCAGAAAAGAATCACACTGTTGTGGATAAAACAGGTATAGATAACAAATAGATGGATAGATAGATAGCACTGTTATAAAATTTATTAGACAGAAAAAAGAAACTGGCAGTTTGATCTACTACAAAAAAAGTAGCACAAAACAGCTAAAAAATAATCTGTCAAACAGCAACCCTAGAATAACTGTGCAGTGTTTTATAGTTTTGCAGAATTTGACTTTGCACATCGCAGCAGGTGACGGTATTACGTTGCTGACGTGATAAAGAAGAAGAGCTGTGGTCCCAGCCCGTCCTGTTCCGCAGACAAATCGTTGACAGCTGTATCATTAGAATCTGCTCGTCTAATAACCAGTCTGGCCCCGCGAAATTTGTTCCGTCATTCGATCCCCAACAGTTGTTCCAACATATCGATTTCATTTTCTTTCAATGAAAGCTTTCCCCAAACACCTTGCAATAGAAAATGACTTTATCGGCTCGGAATGCTGTTCTGCAGTAAAGCAAGAGGCCATTTTTTTATAGGTTTCTGAGATCGCGGTGTGTTTTTCAGGCTTCACAGCAGAGTATTCATACAAGTTTCTGGCATCTTTGTGGCGCCTCCTCCTCCTCCTAGCCGCTCTAGAGCTCCGACTTGAGATTCCATTGTTCTTCCAGGTTCCAGAAGATGCCCAACGGCTCCCTGCTGATCACAGGCGTCACCACGGACGACACCGGCAGATACACGTGTGTAGCAGGCAACAGCTGCAGCATCAAAGACCGTGTGGCTCAGCTCTACGTAGTGGGTGAGCGAAGCACACTCTCTCACACACACTTTCTTCATTAAACAAATGGTGTACACACAGGGTCTGCGCAGGTGAAGGAGGGAGGCGTTCATTAGGCCGTCGGCATCTGTCTGTCGTCCACCGTGACAGGTTAATAACTGCTGTGACGCCACGGCTGGCGCTCGGTGACGGGATTGGGCGCACAGCAGATCTATTTCCGTCTCCGAGGCTTAAAAAGACACACTTGCACAAAGGTCCCTTATCGAAGAATTTTCTTCAAACAGCAAGATGGTTTTCCAGATCAGAAACCAATGAAGTTTTGACTTACTACATTTGTGGATTTATCAGTTAAAGTTGTACAGGAGTGAAAATCCTCCTAATTTCTAAACGTTTTCTCATTATCTTACAATAAGCGCCTCTTGTGATTCACAGACAAACCCGTGCACGACCCAGATGACGACAGAGCTCCTTACAAGATGATCCAAACCATCGGCCTGTGTGTTGGAGCCGCCGTGGCGTACATCATTGTTGTACTGGGACTGATGTTCTACTGCAAAAAGAGGCGCAAAGCTAAAAGACTGCAAAAGGGCCAGGATGGAGAGGAGCCAGAGATGGAATGCCTCAATGGTAAGTCTGCTGGAAACCAGTGGGAATGACCCAAAACCGGCTCATCCTAGTCTTTGAACGGTTGAGGTATTTGCTGCCATCTAGCGGTCTTCCCGGGTGTAGCAACAACACCCTGATGACGATGTCAGTTAAATTATTCTGCTTCTACTGAAAGGCACCGGTGACATTCACCCTTTGACCTCTGACTCTGCGGGGTGTGCTGTTTGTCAGGAGGGGCGGTGCAACAGAATGGCCACACCAGTGCAGAGATCCAGGAGGAGGTAGCGCTCACCAACATGGGTACCACGGCAACGGCGGAGAAACGCCACAGCCATAACGACAAGCTCCACTTTCCTCGGGCAAACCTGCAAACCATCACCATCTTAGGTGAACCTGCGCTTTATTTACAGAGTTCTTTTGTGAACATTTGTTAAGTGGAGAATGAGTTAATGTAGCAGGACAAAATGTCTTACATTTCTAATGTGTGTGTGTGTGTGTGTGTGTGTGTGTGTGTTTGCTGACATTTTGCTCTGTTGCGGGTTATTCTGGGTTCAGGTAAAGGAGAGTTTGGCGAAGTGCTGCTCTGCAAAGCCAAGGGTATCGAGGAGAGCAAGGAGGAGACGGTGGTGCTGGTGAAAAGTCTGCAGAGCAGAGACGAACAGCTTCAGCTGGATTTCCGCCGCGAGGCTGAAATGTTCGCCAAGCTCAGCCAACCCAACATTGTGCGCCTGTTGGGTCTGTGTCGGGAGGCCGAGCCCCACTACATGATCCTGGAGTACTGTGACCTGGTAACCTGGTTATGATAGACCACAAGCGTGCCTTCTGTCAGATTTCTCCGAACTGTTCAGCTGATTCGTCTCTGTTGATCCAGGGCGACCTAAAGCAGTTTCTAAGAATCTCCAAAAGCAAAGACGACAAGGTTAAATCTCAGCCCATCAGCACCAAGACCAAAGTAAGACTCGGACATCCTGCACCAGCAGCTCACAATAGATGATAAGAGGAAGCTAATTATATCCTATCATTTTAGAGAGCAAATTACAGATAATGAGCTTAAAAAATAGTTATCTTTTATATGTTCCAGTTTCTCGTTCTTTTTAAAATCCTTTTTTTCCCCTTAGCCACAGTTTAGTCACCGAGAGCAATGTTTATTTCTTGGTGAGGATGAAGCTAAAACAGCAGATGGATGAAGAATCTTAGCTTTAACTCCTGAGCGAGCGCAGATATAGCATCTTTTCAGCGCTGTACCGTTGCTAGGCAACCGGCCGCTGCTTGTTCTTCTCCCACCCAAGCAGCCGATGGAACCGACTCATTCCTGCCGCCCTTGAACTTCTAGAAATCCCTGCCATCTCCACTCTTCTTTGCTTTCCTTCTCCGTTTAGGTTTCCATCTGTGCCCAGGTGGCTCATGGGATGGAGCATCTCTCCAACCACAGGTTTGTCCACAAGGACCTGGCAGCGCGGAACTGCCTGATCAGCAGTCAGAGGCGCGTAAAGATCTCCTCGCTCAGCCTCAGCAAGGACGTCTACAACAGGTGGAGTTCTCCCACACACTCCCAACCCTTGAGTGCAGTCACGTTTGTACTGATGACAGTTTGTGTGTGTGTGTGTGTGTGTGTGTGTGTGCAGCGAGTACTACCACTACAGGCAGGCTTGGATCCCGCTCCGCTGGCTCCCGTCAGAGTCGGTGTTTGAGGACGATTTCTCCACCAAGTCTGACGTGTGGGCCTTCGGAGTGCTGATGTGGGAGGTGTTCAGCTACGGAGAACTTCCACATTCCAAGCTCAGCGATGACGAGATGCTGGAAGGTCCGTGTGGCGGTTGGCTGCCTTGTTTTTCATCAATGTCCTGGAAAAAAAAAAACAATTTGAGATGAAATGTGTCTTTTACAATAAGGAATTAGGATTAAAGAGCAAATGTATTGGAAGAAATGGTTTGTTTTCCTTGAAAGTGTAACTTGAGGTAGCTGAACAACTAAATGAACTCTTTTCCGCTGTCTCTGCTTCAGCTCTGAAGGCTGGAAAATTGAAGCTGCCCGTTCCTGACGGATGTCCGTCCAGGATCTACAAGCTGATGGCGCGCTGCTGGGCGCCCGGCCTCAAAGAGCGGCCGTCCTTCACCGACATCGTGCAGGCGCTGGGAGAGGTGCCCTCAAACAGCAAAGCCTGAGGCGAGCAGGACCCACCCCAACCCCTCTCTCCCCCCAAAACAAAGACAACATTGCTGGATTACAAGTCCCAGTCGTTTCAGGGAAGAGGACGGAGGAGGAGCGAACAATTTAAAATATGCATTTCAAGCGGCGGCTGCGTGGACGAGCTTCGCTGCTGCATCAGAGAAACACTCGCGTGAGTGTGCCAGGAATTTGCCTTAATGTCAGCGTGGATGCTTTCTCCCACCAACTCCTACCGTTGAGTCTATTTCTGGGATTCAGTTGTTGCTACAGCCCCTCTGGACCTGAACCTCAGTGCCTCCAGCCTCCTCAAACACAGCCACGCCTGCAGCTGCTATGTAGGGGGCGACAGATCCCAGTTTCCTCAACCATCACCCCATTTTGAGGTTAAAAGGGTGTCAAAACAAAACAAATCTCCCAACTCACTGCTGGGCCACATCCTGTGTTTCTTGTGAAAGCTGAAAATGAAATGAAAGAGGAAGTGGGGGGGGGGGGAAATCAGTTTTTAGGGAAGCTGTTGACCCCTCGTCCTGGTGAGAATCGTAGGAGCGTTCCACAGCGGAGCCGCCACCATCGTCCAGAGTGTCACCCCAGTTCCCGTCTACCTTTAAAATGACCTATAAATGGTTTGCATTTGTTTTTTATACCTTTTACAAAAACACTTTAGGAACATTTAAGGAAAAAAAAACAAAAAAAAAGAAACCTTCCCGCCAAGGAAACCTTTTTTGAGTTTGTTCTTTTCTTGTATTTACTTTAAGGTGCTCATCTGGGCGAGAATGCCCACGTTACACTAAAATAATATCATCTTCCTCTGAGTTGCAGGGATGCAGCCTCTGCAGCCGTCCCTTTCCTTTGGAGGTACAATCACAGTTTTTCCCTCCACGTCTGGTTTCTTTGTGCGGTGCTGCAAAGTGGACCGTGACACCAGTCTGTGTGTACATACCGTAGAAGCCATGCACTAACTTCACTTAAAGGAATATTCCTCTGTATCATGTTGTGTAGTGTGTTGTGCAGGTGCCTGTTTATTTATGATGAAGGTCCTGTCTTTTTTTTTTTTTTTTTACTGTGTTTATGATAGGAAGGTACCTAGCAAGGTTTTCGCACATGTGGTCCATCTCAGCGTCTGGTCAGGCTACCTAAATATGCTAACAAGGCATTAAAAGGACGTCAAAAAGTGGGTCAACGGGACTCGTGTAAGTGCCTGCTTAATGAAGGATTATCTTAACTGTGTCCATCTTTTTTGTATTATCTAATCAGATGCAAATGCCTTTGTCTATGAACTTCTTTTAAACTTTTTGTGTGTGTGTATTGTCTTTTGAATGAATGCTAAGGACTCACTCTAAGACATTTTTTTTAATCTGCTTCAGCAAATGTTCCCAATAATCTCAGATATATGAACACATATAGAGAACATGCTGCTGTCAATAAAGGTTCACAGTGTTTTATTTTCTTTAGTGTTGTGCTTTTGATATTGTGTTATTCATATAAAAAAAGGTTTAAATTTTTTTGTTGGTGGGTTTTTTTGCTTAAGATAACAGCATTTGGTTCCCTGGGTTCTGAGGCGCATCTGCACAGTTGTATTTATTATCAGCAACTACGTAATTACATGAATAATACAAATGTAGTATTAAGGCTGTGTAGACAATTTTCTTCTTTATTTTAAACTGCAGCCTAAAATTAATAACTTCTAAGCTGAATTACTTTTGTCAACTCAACAGATATAAAATATAACGGAATACTTGTTTTTTTTACGGTGTTGGAATATATAATTTACTGCAATCCAAAATCAAATGGGACCCTATTGTCAAGCTGCAGTTTTCACCCCTCACCGCTAGGTGGGGCTTTTATTTTCGTGTTCATTTTAAAACCTGATCCTAAAACCGACTTTATATCAACGTTAAAAGCTAAATATGCGTACACGCGCTTTTATACATGCAGAAGATAGTTATAAAGAAAACTTTCTCTGGTTTACTTTGACCATTTAGCATTTATTTGGCAACCGGAGCTGTTGCCTCCTGTCAAAACTTCCTGTTTCTCCGAGTCGAGATAAAGAATGGAAATTTATTTTTATTATAAGAATCTTGTGTTTGGCGAAAGGACTTCATATTTATTTTTGATTGATTTATTTTTTTTTAATCGTGGCGCTTAATGAAAAAGGAAAAACGACTAACAATAACAATGCATCTTCTCTTTTTAATGTTATTAAGCATTCCACTACGGGGATCAACAGTTTGTTAGTCTGGGAATTTAAATATTCCTGACGGACCATTAATCTGACAGTCCCGCTCCGTCCTCAAAATGATGAAACAACGGCATGAAAACTGTGGGAAAACGTGGTTTGTGGTATGATGCGGGTCGGCCTATTGGGGATTCAAAGGAGGAAAAAAAAGTTAATGTTTTGTTATTTTTGTGTTGAAGCGTGTCTAGTGTGACGTTGTCACTAGCGCAACCATTTTGGTATTTATTCCAATGAGCCGTTCTCACCGACCAATCACTGAGCGGCTCAGATAACCGGCAGCCAATCACTGAGCGATGCTGTGACTCGCCAAATAAGGAGCGACAGCACCAAATAAGGAAGCGTTGTATCTCTTTATAAGGAGGAAAGGAGTTCCTGGTTTGCCATATCGGTCCGCCGTCGTATCGCCGCTTTAAATGTTTCCCTTTATAAGTCGTAATTAGACTTTTGTGAGATAAACATGTCGCCGCTAATGTGATACACGTGACCGTGAAGACGCTGAGCCGCGGAAAAGTGTGCTGTTTGGGGCCAGGGGCGCGGACTTGGCGACGCAGCGGAAGGATATCTCCAGCGCTCTTCGCGTTTTCCTTTTTGAGAAAGCGGCCAGAGTTTTGGAAATAGAGGAGGGGGAAGCCGACTGGGTCCGGGCGAGAGGCTCTCGGGGGCAGCATCACTTTCCAAAGTTTACCGTGAAGATTCTCCGGAGTGTCCAAACCACCGAACCCGCCTAAATTGTTTACATTTAGTCCCTCAGACGTGTATGAAAGCTCTCGGTCCTTCAGCAGACTACGTGACACCGCTCCAGCGTGTCCGGCTGGTGTTGAGGGGCTCGGTTCTCCCGGTAGAATGTTACCGAGCCGGATTGGATCGGCACCATCTGGAAACGGATCCGTGTCAAACAGAAGCACCGCAGCGCAGAGTTCGGGAGTGGTTGCCAGCGGGATCCGACCTGTTTTGATCCGAGCCGGGCAAACTTTACCGGAGGGCGCCGGGGCTGCCGCGCGGCCGGGGGACCGAGACGCCGTCGGGATGCTGGGAGCGAACGGCCCCGGGGGTCCGAGAGGCGCCAGAGCCGGCGTGACACCCCTTCAGACCGCCGTCCAGGGCAACACCATGGGGCTTAGCACCGGGGTTGTGCTGGCTCACGGAGCCAGGTTCGACCCGGACCGGGAGAGCGCCCCTCTGTGCAGCGCCTCCGACAACGACTCGGACTCCGGGGAGGAGGACGACCCGGTGGCCTCCCTCGGCTACAGCCGGAGGGGCGTGAAGCGGGAGCGGGAGATGGAGGCCACGGTGAGCGGGCAGGAGGTGGGTGTGCCTCCCGGAGGGTACGGCATGGTCCCCGGGGGCGTCGTCGGGGCCAAGCCGGGCAAGAAAACACGTGGGCGAGTGAAGATAAAGATGGAATTTATCGACAACAAGTTGAGACGATACACCACCTTCAGCAAGAGGAAAACGGGCATCATGAAGAAGGTGAGAGGACGAACCACGGCGATAAGTGGATGGGTAGGATGTGTGTTGAATCCATGGGGGAAATACGACACTTGTGTTGTGTTGATGAAAGTGAGTCTGGCCAGAGTCCAGCAGGAGCGGGAGCAGCGAGTGTGACCAGATCACGATGCTCTGCGGGACTGAAATAGACCCGAACAAATGACGGGCCTATTCCTGACCGTGGCCGACACAATCACGCACACGCACACTGCCTGAACCCTGCAAACACGCAGATTTTGGATTCAGCTGGCAGTCTCTCACACACACACACACACACCGACTGCTGTGCAGCGGTCCTTTGCAGCAGGGCTGGAGGGTGCCAACAGCTGATGAAACCCCAGGGAAACGGATCAAAGGACAGCCAGGGAGTACTCACACACACACACACTCACACACACACACACACACACACACACACACACACACACACACAGGAAGAGCGTGCACGCGCTTTACTGCGTTTGACACGAGTGTCCAGGCTGTGGAGGTGTCATTTGGATCGGAGGTCAAAGATGACAGAATCCGTCGGTTTGTTCCCATCTTGGTGGAAACCATCCAGCTCCTGCAGACGCTTGCTGCCCCGGTTTGCTGAACGCCACACACACACACACACACACACACGCACACACACACACACACACACACACACGCGTGTAGGAAATTGCTTTACGTGCACCTGAAAAACCAACAATCTGGTAGACGTTTGGGTCCCTGCAGCGCTGTGAAGCACCCACTCGGTGGCATTTTGGCGTGCCAGGCTGCTGTTGTTGTGGAAACCGAGGTGTCTCTCTGTGTAAATCCTCGGCAACAAGATTTGTTTGTTACTTGACGTTTGTGCGGGTGTGAGTTTTTTGGCGTTGTTTGTGGTAAATGTTGCCTCCACAGTGCCAGCCATCAGAGGATTTGACAAGTGGGTGGAGTGGGAATAATCATAGTAGACTGGTCTCCAACTGGTTCCAATAATGGGTTCTGAAAGATGTAGCCAGCGAGGCGTTGGGACCGTTCCTTCTCTTCCTATACACGCTTGGGAATTCATGGGAGCCCTTTTCAAACGTAACGCAGAGACTTTTTCGCTTTGGCTCCGCGCGCCGCGATTCCCTGCATGCTCAGGTGTTATTAATCCAAGCGTGGCTCGTCCCTGAGGCCGGGCTGAGCCAGCCCGCATGTCTATGCAACATATGGTTCCTGCTGAAACCATTTTTCCATGAAATGATCGGCTGATTAGCAGGAGCACTAACAAATGGCGCAAACCTCCGGCCCTTCTTGGTGAGAGTCGTCTGTTTTCGCTTGAAACGACCTTGAAGCCTGCTTGGAGGTAGTTGTGTTTTCACTGCTATTAGACACAAGTGTGGGAACAAAAAAAGGAGAAAAAACTACTGGCATGCGCATGGCTCCTGAGTGTGTGTGTGTGTGTGTGTGTGTGATGGAGGAAAATGCCGCTGCCACTTGCTGCTTCTTCTTAATGAGGGATTTGGCAGAGCGGGAAAACTTTTGTGTGGGTTTTGTTCACTCGGCAGCTCTGGAAACGGATGGACGACCAGCTCCTTCTGGTGTGTACTTGCTGCGTCTGGAGATCGCTCGGCTCGCCGGACAGCTGATCAAGGTCAACCGTGGCCAAAAACGACCGCTGTTTGCCCGCTTCTGTCATGGTTGGCTGGACCGGCGGATTGTACAGGCTCGCATTCCTCCTCCTCCTCCTCCTCCTCCTCCTCCTCCTTCGATGTGACCTGTAGTGCAACCGCCATGTCTGCGGGACCTCCTGCTCGCCCAGCGGCCGTAGCTCCACCGCGGTGGGCGCTCGCGGCAGCGCGCCAGCAGCATCCTCCACCAAACTTCTAACTCACGCCGATGAAAAGGCTTTGTGAGGGGCTGTCGCTCCGCACGCAGCCTCGCGCTGCCTTTGATCTGTGATGCGCGTTGGATGGTGCTAGCATCTCCTGCCGGCACAGCGTGGGCGTGCGCTCTGTTGTATTCATTAAGGCCGCCAGGCTGGGATGTGGCCTCGCGTTTCACCTGTGTCTGTTTGGAACCTCTCCTCGCGTCTGCCGTCCCCATGGGGGGGTCGCCGTCCCTCCCCCGGCTCCCCCAGTCACACTCCTCTGAGCCGTATCACTCCGTCTATTCCAGGACCCTTATCTCCTGGTATTTTAACTTCATTTGTGCTACACGTCAGAGTTCACCACAGGGTTATTTTAGGATTTCGTCCTTTTTTTGTGGTTATCAGAGGTTCACCTCTGGAATCCTGTTAGGTTTCCAGTAGTTTTATCTTTGATGTGAAGATAATCCGAAGCCTGCCCAGATCTATCCGGATGGCTAAAGCCTTTGCTGACTGTTGGATTTCCTCCCCCCAGGCGTACGAGCTGTCCACCCTGACAGGAACCCAGGTCCTGCTGCTGGTGGCCAGTGAAACGGGCCACGTGTACACGTTTGCCACCCGCAAACTGCAGCCCATGATCACCAGCGAAACGGGCAAGGCCCTGATCCAGACGTGCCTGAATTCTCCGGACTCGCCGCCACGCACCGACCCCTCCATGGACCAGCGAATGAGCGCCACGGGCTTCGAGGAGACGGACCTCACCTACCAGGTGTCCGAGTCGGAGAGCATGGGTGACACAAAGGTGAGGGCCAGGCGCTGCGGGGCGGAGGAGCATCTGTTTTTATTGTCAGGCCCCCGCTGGGTCGGTATAATCCAAAATATTAGGAATTACGCTCCCTTTGGGAAGATCCTAGGTCCGAGTCCCTAAAATTAAAAGCGCTTATTTCTGTAACTGTTTTCAGAGGGCATTTCCCAGGCTTTAAACCGGACTCCATTTAAAGTCCGCGTGACTCATAAACGATAAGCCGCATCGTAAACTCACCAAATATGATGAAAGCCCCACCAAGAGGTTATTGATATGAGGACATTTTCCCCTAGTAAAGTCCAGATTAGCACACAGCAGTACAGCAACCTCAGATCCGCAAACCGTAAAAGAGCATTTGTCCTTTTTTTCTTCTTCTTTTTTTTTTAAAAAAAAAAAACACAGTTTTTCAGTGGGAGGTCAGTGGTTTTGGACTGGGACGGACTCAGTGGTAGACCTTTAACTGGATCTACAGCGCAGGAGAGGCAGATCAGCGGCGGGTTACGAACCCACCTACCGAAAGGGAGGCGTCCGCACTTTACCCTTGTGACCTCTTATCCAGGAAAGCCTCGTAAGGCGGGGGGAGATGAATCACCGCGGCCTGGTCTGGCTAGTGTTAGGAGAACCTCTGCCGTATGGAGGACTAATGTTTATCTTTCATGCTGGGACGGCGGCGGCTCGTGTTTACGGGCGAAAACGCAGGAAATCTGAGCATGCTGCTCTGACCCACTCTCCCCCCGCCGCACGCATCCCAACGCCCATGCGCCACCGCTCCACCCCTGCGCAGCGTCGTGCACTCACGTGCCGGCGGGCTGCAGCGGCCCCTGTTTACGCCGCTCGAGCGGCCCTCTTCCTCGACGGGGCAACCTCCGGGGCCCGCGTGCGTTCTTTCCGCGCCGGGGCGCTGGCTCGTCTGCCAGGGACGGGAGCTCAACCTGGGCGCGGAGCCGCTGTCACGCTCGCTCGGCTCATTGATAAAAATTCGATTCCGTCTCCGTTGCCATATATGGTTGGGTTTCCCGGCCCGCTCTCTCGGCTGAGGCCCCCTTCACATTCCTTATAAGCTGCAGCTGTCTTCGGAGGTCCTGTGATTCCTCCCCTCCCCCCCCTCCCGCCACTCATTTAGCGATACGGAGGAGAGGGATGGATGTCGATATGAGCAGGTGGAACGGAAACATTTGCCCACGGCTGTGCCGTGTGAGAGAGCGGCGTGGGGGGTGGGCGCAGTCCACGCCAACCTGCGACGTTACGGCCGGGATGCGTCCGAAGGATGGGGTAGGGGGGGTGGGGGTGACGCTGAGTCTTCGCAGGGTCATTCATCAGCAGGGTTGGATGTCATACACGCCGCGCTAGTCTAAACAGTCCAGGTCCAGCAGTGCCTGGAGGGGGAAGTGGGGGACGTCTTGGAGGAGGAGAGGAGCGAGTGACATGTCATTCCGTGCAGTAACTCTCTGGGTTGCGTGACCCACGCCGCTGCGCGTTTCCTCCAGGAGTCAGCCGGTCGCTTTTCTACGAACAGCACAGGCTGATGTGGAACCTCTGAATCTCCTGGTTTCCTGAAGACCATCTGTGACATGGCCAGGAGAATCCGGTCGGGCCCCCCCCCCCACGCTCCGCCACTCGGCATCGTCGTTCATTTAGTTGTTCATTCGTGATCACTGACACCGTAGAAACCAGCCAACCTCTGGTATCCACTGACCCAAAGTGGTGCTCTGCATCCCATAATGTTGCGTTTGGCCCGGTTCATGGCTGAAAACTGCATCTGTGCACACCTGGGCTCAGCCTCACCCTCAGACCTCAGACCTCAGACCTCGGTCCAGCCTTCTGATATGTTTTGGTAGTATTTCTTTTTCTTTTTATGTTTTCAAACGCCAGCACGCTTGCAGAGGGAAGGATATTTTCCGTTGAACGTGTCCTCGGTTCAACCTGATTGCGTTTTTTTTTTTTTTTTTGGAGAAGAGGAGCTGGGACTGAGGGTTTGTGACTCGCTGTCTGTGGAAAACTCTCCCCCACAGGATGCTAGCCTCTGTGGCTAGGTCTCAGCATTAACGTGTGCCGAGGGTGCGGATGTTTTCATGCGTTTAGGCTATTTTTAGAAGGCGACGCTAAGTCCCCCAACTTGTGTTTGCTCAGAGGATCAGGGTTAAGATAGAAACTGAAGTTGTTCTTTTAATTTCATTTTGCTGCTTTACTGTGTGCGATGTGGCGTGGTAGTGGAGGTCTTTCACACGCATCACACGTTCTTATTAACACAATTCTGTTAATGCCACATTAAAGAATTAGCATTAAAACACTCATGAATGTGTACACTCATGGGTGATACTAGACTTGGGGCTGATCAATATTGTTCTTTTTTTCTCTTCTTGTGAGCTGCTAAGACCAAACGGCCAGTTGTAGCACAAACAACTGATAACATTCTGGAAGGAGGTGGTAGGACTGGAAAGCACTTCAAGCTAGCTTAGATCTGGACAGACGAAACCGAAGGAAACTTGTTTTTGGAAGAGAAAATGAGCCATATGAAGCCATATGAAATGCGCCATATGAAGGAAATACCCAGCTAAGTCGGGACAAGCTGCCAGTGGAGTTTTCTTGGTGCGAAGGTCTTTATTTATGTCAAAGTGTGAAGAGACAGATAAGGAATGAATAAGCTGCTATTTATTGGCCATCAAGTGCGTCGGTCTGAGCCAAAGCGGCAATCATTCTGTGTGGAGATCAAGATTTGGATACCAGCTGGAAAAGACAATGGTGTCGTGTCGGCCGCTGTGTTACTTTGGTTAAAACCCGGCCGCTGTGTTACTTTGGTTAAAACCCGGCCGCTGTGTTACTTTGGTTAAAACCATCTTGATAGCGGGAGCTTTCTGGCTGTTCCAAGCCAGCGAACCACAGGGAATCCACAGGGAACTGGGAACAGCCTACAGGAGACTCCTTGGACCAGTTTGTGGGTTGCAGAATCGATGCAGGGATCATTTGTAGGGAGCATCAGTTTATAAATATGTATGGCTTTTAAAGAAGCGCTGCTGGTTATGTAGGTTTTAGACACCTGCTTTACGTGAGCCTGCAGGGCAGCAACCAATCAGTCAACCATCCTTCATTGGTTGACACGTTGGTTGCAGAAGGGATGGATGGATCCATACGCTGGGCCCAGAAACGAGAACACAAAAAGTGGGCCAAGAAGTTCCGGAAGGAGCGATATCGGCTGTCCTCCGGTGAACCAAGCCGGAGTCACCTGGTCTAACAGCTTAGATCCAGCCACAGACACAGTTGATGGCGGAGCCGCAGACGAGGGCGGCGGAGGAGTGACGGAGGTTCTCTTGACGCACACGCAAGCCGCTGTGACCGGGTGAAGAGCGGCGGCGTCGGCGGATGTCTAACAGGTTCGCTGAGAGGAAGAGTAACGCTACTCCCCACCGCTCCCCCCTTCCTCCCCTCCCCTCCCCTCCCCTTCTTTTACTGCGAGCAACTGGACAGGTCAGCCGTCATTGGCTGCACCTCCTCCACTTGGGCTGCCTTGCCTTTTTTAGCCGTCCCAAATGGAGCCGCAAATTCCATGTTGCTGGCAGGGTGACAAACTGGGAGATGGGAGCCAGCAAATGGGAGATTAGACGAGACCCAGGCACCAGTAAACTGCACCGCGGGCTCCCTCCCGACGCTCGCTGCTCCGGCCTGCCAGTTGTCACCTTAGATTCGGACCGACGAATCCCCCGAGAGCAGGAAAACCATTCGCGTCCGTCTCTTTCCCATTGCTCCTTCATTTACCCTCCTTTATAACGCCCTTGCAGGCAAGTAAAGGCACTTTTAAACCTTTTACCATATAAAGAGTTCCCCAAAAACCTCTCAGTAGTGGCTCAGTCGTAAATATTTAAAATGGAACCCTTACAGCTTTGGGAGATTTAGAGGCGTTCCAGCGTGTTTGTTCTCGGCAGACCCCGACTTGTCAAGCCGGGTTGCTGTTATGGGCCTCTCGGTCCGGTGATCCGGTTGAGGATGGGAGTTCTCTTAAGTTCGCCTCAAACGAGATAAGCGGAATGCGGAATGCCTGAGTTCTCCTCTGAAGCTGGAGGGGAAATGGATTACTCGGCCAGGCGCAGCGTTGCCCCATAACAGGCCGAGCACAGAGGATTGTAAATGATGACTTTATTTGTTGCGTCCCGACACCTCATTACGCTAAGTGGTGCGTTTCCTCAAGCCGAGCCCTCGAGCTGTTCAGATCCAAGTGGATGGGAACAGATGGGACATACGTTTATGAAAAAAATAGACCATATTTGTTTTCCTCTTTGGAATCAGTAGCCATGTGAATATACGTTCTCAGTAATCGGCGTAAAGATCTTTTGTTTTCCCACCGACTGCTTGTGCCTCCTTTTCCTACGTTTTTAGCGGTGTAGCTACTAGTTGCTCTTGATTTTTTTACATAAACAAAGAAGCTTCCTGTAAGTTAGATGTTCACTCTCTAGCACTGACAAAGGAGGTTTCATCAGCGCTCAAGGAGAGAAGCAGTTTTTTTTGTTTGCTTTGCATTGACGCCGCTTCCAGGATATTGGAATGTTGTCCGTGTGGAGGTTTGGGCCAGGCCACCGCGTCGGTCCTCCTTCTGCGTCCGGCTCAGTCGGGACCGCCAGCTTTCATCAGGGTGAGGTCAATATTAAATATGGGGCAACTAAGCACAGGTGAAGCTCGTGTCGGTCGGGAGTAGAACCACTCTGGACACACTCTGGGTTTCCTCAGAGGCCACCCAGTGACCTTGTCCTTGGCGCGCCCCCTTGCGCTCTTCGTTGCCCGAAGGCGGCCATTGTTGCGGAGAGCTTGGTGGCATTTGCCGTTGCGCCTTCTGTCACCTCAGCTGGCCTGCGAAGGGTTAATTCCCCCCCCCCCTCCGGAGCCGCTCAGGTTTCCCGCCAGCTGTCCGTCCCCTCAGCTGTTTGTACTCGCTATCACTCCCCCATCCTGCCCTCTGTCGCAAACCTCACATAGATTACAGACGCGCGCACACACACCCAGACACACACACACACTCTGCTGCTGCTCGCTGTGGTGACGCGTTGCTGCCTTTTGCACGTGCTCAATCTCCACAATCCCACGGCCGACGTAAGGAAGGCACTTTTTAGCCTTCCTCTTGGCCCCCTGTGTAGAGCGAAGTCACACCAGGCCTTCAAAACAGCCGCATCAACAGTCAGACAGTCGCTGACGTCTCTGCTGAGCGGCAGATTTGAGAATTCCACCTGGGTGCTGTTTTCGTGCATTTGTTCACTTTTTTTCAATCATCCAAAGGCGTGCACGTCGCCCGCCCGCCCCCTCCCCCCTCTTTCAGGACCTTCCAGCTGCTGTTTAACTAAACGCGCAGGACCTTGGACTGTCGGAGTCCCTCTCCCACGGGGCCTGGATCTCAGCTGCCGGGGCCCCGCTAGGCTGCGTCACCGCTTGAGTAAGACGCCACCTGCTGAGCCATCTGCACGTCACACGTTAACTCCGCGCCCGTTGGCCCACGGCGGTCTTTAGTCATTTGTCGAACAAACGTCCGCGGCGCTCTCGTAGCAGGCGCCTCGGCCAGGCTCTCCAGATAAAGAGCAGAAGCCCAGGAGCCAGGCTTTTCCAGGAGCTGGGTGGTTTTTTTTTGTTTGTTTGCATCCGGGAGGCCTTATCAGCAGCGTGTGTGCTGAATCCTCCACCTCTCACCCAGGTAATGGGTCACATATAAAAACCAACATCCACGCTCCTGTTGCACAAGTGTGTGTCGGGACCCGCAGACGTTTCATCACGCTTGGACTCCGCCTGCGCACGCTCCTCCGAAGGGTTTTATCTTTCAACATCAAAAACTCCGACTGAGGATCCCTCCTACTCTTTCGGTTCAAAAACACGCCAGTAAATTAAAGGCAAAGCTGTAGCAATAGCGCTAAGTTATTAGAGTCGCTTTATTACAGTTAAGAGGATTAACTGTATTTTCCCCTCCAGGTGTAGGTCAAGACTCGAATCTTCAAACAGGAACCACAAATGGCGTAAACAACAAACAAGCCGAATCCTGGGGGGGGTTATCTCTTTGGTCTAGCGCTGCGCTCTCGGCTGGGGTGAACCTCTTTTTTTGAGCCGTAAAGAGGCTCCGGAAGCCGGTGTGTAAACGGAGAGATGTCTGTTTGACTCCTCAGAGCTAAAAAGGCCCACCCCCGTCATCATCGCCCTAGCCCCCAGATGCTCTTCTGCCTATTCTGTCGATGTGTAATAAGAGTGTAACAAATGCAGAGTGAGACATCGTTTCCAGCCTGGAAGTTTTCCAGGAACCAAAGATTGGAGTGAGCGCAGAGGAATGATGGGATGCTGGGTGTTTTTGGGCGCGCAGCACCCGCGCGTCCCTCAGCTGCATCGGGCATCCCCATGGCACCATTCAGCCAGTGTCCTGTGGTCACGTGTTCACGTGAACGCCCACCCTGCTTCCCATCACCGGCCCACTCGGCAGCACTTCCTGCGAGCAGCCGAGCGGACGTCGGCTCCGGCGTTCCCTACTTCTCCCGCACGGCTGTGAAATAGTTCATCTGTGTGTTTCTGACGCCCGCCGGAGGTGTGTGTTCGCCTGTTTTCCTCCTCTGTCCGAACGGCATTTCTCGGAGCTCGACTGTTGCCGTACATCTGAACCCAATTAAAGGCTCCCGCCATGTTTGTGTTCCCCCCCCCCCCCCCCCGATTTTTAAACCGGGCTCTGTTTTCCGTCACCATCCTGTGATTTCTGAAAAGCCCACAGTGGCGCATTTAAGGCTCGACTCCGCTTTTGGCTGTCCGAGGAGAATCCCACCAGCGTTGTTGTTTCAGGTGCGCTCGTTTAAAGCCGGCGCTGATGGGTTTCAGCCATGTTGTTGTACTCTTCAGATTCCACATTTCTATTACTTTCCTAACGAGAGTGCAGATCGTTTCACCCTAACCCTAACGGCCTGAACCCTAAATTTGGGGTTTTGGTGAGTTCCCCTGGTCGCTATCCTCTGTTGCATCGTCTCATTTGGGATTCCAGAAGTTTGTGAGAATCCAGCCTGTCCGCATTTGCACAAAAAAGTTGCCTTTTTGTTTAAAATTTGAATTTAAAATGAACGGAGTGACGTGTCGGCTCATGCGGTTGGTGGGAGGGTTTATCCTGGGAATGTTTTCTGTCCATCCAGACCAAAAGAATTAGAACATTGAAAGGAAAAGTCGGATTTGCATGCGACCATAAAGACGGCGATAAAAGAAGGAACACTGGAGACATTTAAATGAATGGCGCAATAAAAAACCAAAACAGCGGTCAGCGAAACTCAAGTGGTAGAATAAAACGTGACGGACGCAGCGAAAAGAACCAACACTTGTGGAAGGGAAAGGTCCGAGAGGACGAGGAAAACTGGCCCGGATTGAAAGCCGAGCAGGAAAACCTAACAGAAATCCAGAAGCCAAAATTAGGAAACGTTTCCTCGTCGTGGTTTTGACGATCCGTTGGTCTCCTCCTCCCTCCAGCAGGACTCCCTGAAGCCGACCTTCACCGTGGCCGGTCTCCCGGGGCCCGCCAGCAGCGCTCCGCCCACGGTGCCCACCACCTCCACCACCATGCAGGTGAGCAGCGGGCCCTCCTTCCCCATCACCAACTACCTGGCGCCCGTCCTGACCGGCGGCAACGTCGGCGCCAACGGCACCGTCCTGAAGAGCGCCGGGACGTCGGCGGGGGTCATGCAACTGCCCGGCAGCTTCACTTTCATGCCAGGTACGTGGGCGAGCTCTGCGCCCTGGGGTGGGGGGTGGTGGGTGGGGGGTGGAATCGGAATAATGAGATGAGCGGAGCACAGCCGAGGACGAGTGTCCAGAGCATGAATATTCAATCCTGGATCAAGCTGAAAGTAGAACCAGCCAACTGGACACGATCCTGCGAAAAGAGGGCTGTGTGTGCACTTGTGTGTGGTTAGGCCTTCACACACACACACACACACACACACAAACAATGCGTTGGGAATATTGGGGTTTCTATAGCTCAGGAGGAGGACGTGAATTCGCACGTTGGAGTTCCGGTTAGAGCCCATTGGAGTTTTAGTCTTGGTTTTAGTGTTTTGGTTTTTAGTATTCCCCTAAGACTTGCGCGTTCTTGTGTGTTTCTGCTTCCGAGCTGCTGGAAATGTGGATTCCTCTCAGAGATTAGGAAAGTATCAATCTGCAACATGCAAAAACGAAGTAAAAGCCCAGCAAGCGTTAGCTGCTGCTCAGACTGGCCTTGGATGAAGGAATAAAGGAGGCACGGTGGTTGCCATGGCGATCTGCTGTTGACGCGTCCCTTCTTGTCTGCCCTGCTTGTCTGACGCTTGTTGCCCAAGAATGGGGGGAGGGGGGAGGGAGGGCTGCGTGTTGGTGATTGACAGTTGAAGGGCATCCAATCAGTGCCCTCGTACTTTCTCCAACCTTCCCTCCATCTTTGCCCCCCCCCACCTGTCTGGCACACAGCAGCAGTGCCAGGTGGATCGACACCCCCTCCTTGGCTGACGGCTTCAACATTCCAACCCCTAACACACGCACGCACACGCACACGCGCACACACACAGGGTGTAACTGCGGTCTTCCTGCAGCAGCGGCTTCAGCTCTGACAGAACCGATTTGCTGAGTCACTTTTTCATCACTTCAAACCGATTTTAGGAGAATTAAATGTCACAGCACCGTTAGGACAAATTGAAACTGTCATGTTTTGGGAAATTATGGATAATAATGACCTTTATGCTCTTAAAGGGCAACTAGGAAGTGGCATTATTGTTTGCTTTTGCATGTTAGTCAATGTAAGTCAGCTATGATTAATAACGGGTGAGAGAAACGATGCATATTAGACCACACGGGGCCATTTAACAGAGGCGCTCGTTCTTCTAGTCAAAAACTCCAAGTCAGAACTGGAAAAGGAGCCAGGTTAGATTGAATTCTGTGAATTTAGGGCAGTTGAGGGGATTCCGTTGTGTGTTTGGCCTCCACACACCCACGACCAGGTCTGATGGGACAATGGATGGATGGATGGATGGATGGATGGTCTCCTGGTCTGATGAGATGATGGATGGATGGATGGATGGACTCCAGATCGGATGAGATGATGGATGGTCTCCTGGTCATGATGAGATGATGGATGCGATCAGGATGGATGGTCTGCTGGTCTGGTCTGATGATGAATGATCGGTTCTGGTCATCTTCTGGATGATCTTCTGGATGTGGCGATCAGTCTGGGGAACAGGCAGGCTAGTCGGTCTCCTCCGGTAGCTCTGGTTAGCATGTGGAGGTGCTCTCCACCACC
>CAAE01014762.1:132416-173431 GCA_000180735.1 Tetraodon nigroviridis | reverse complement strand
AACAGAGCACTGGCAACACCTGGCCTGGGGGGGAGTTTGGGGGTGGGGGTGTGTCCTCACCTGTCACTGTTGAGTTAACAGAACACTAGAATAACGATGCATGGAAGGTTGCAGCTCGGAAATATGAGGAAAACTCTTCGATTTCAGGTTACCACTGTCATAATAGGTGTTTTTTGTAACGATAAAAAAACGATAAAAGAACCAATTGGCAAACTGGCCGCACAAAGCCAACGACAGGTGATCGAGTCAAATTCGGAAACGGGCTCTTACTCCAGACTTCGATGGCGTGAGCGTGGGGCTGCCCGGCCAGCTGTTTCCAGCTGCTGACCGGCGCCCGTCTGCCTTCCAGATGGTGATTGGCCAGCAATCGAGCGGCAGCAGCAGTAACCTGACGGAGCTGCAGGTGGTCAACCTGGACGCGGTGGCGCAGAGCTTGAAGAGCGACTGACGGACGGCTGGAGGTATTTCCACGCGACAGAGCCAGGGACACGCACAGACTGACATCTCTATTTATTGATGCCTTCCTAAAAGATTCACAGTACACTTTTGAATGAGACTTAAAAACACACAATCAAGGGCATATTTGTGAGGAAGAATCTTTTGGTAAATAAAGATACATATTAACAAATGCACAGGAATTATCACTACATCCTCATCGGAACCTATTTTTATGCCATTAGTGTTGTTTTATTATTTTTTTTTTTAAGGCGTGCGTTTGTTTTTGTTGTTTTAAGTGCGTAATTGTGCACACACGAAAAGCTTCACACCAGCCAAAGAGATATTTGTTTGTCTGAATGTTCCAGCGTGAGCCACCCGTGCACAAGCGCCATGTGCACACCGTGGAGTTCGGGAATGGACAGGCAGGGCAAAAAGGAGACGTTCGAAAGTGTACATATTTGTGTTATCTTCTTTTTTTTTTAATTGAAATCTTGCATTTTTAGCCCGGTTTAGTTTGTGCTGCAGCATGTAGTTGCTATTTTTTTTTTTACATAGTGGTTTTGTATGTATATGACAGTGTTTTTAGGATTAAGAAAATAAGAGTTATTTACATTTTTTATGTAAAACTAAGACATGACATGTTGCTCTGCTGTCCTGGGATCTTTCACTACAAGATGGAGAAAGGATGCTGGATGTTTTTCCTTGTGATTTTGTAGGAATGTCCTTGGTGGGATCAGGTAGTCGGGTCACAATTATACTTCACTGCTTGAATAGGAATTATTTAAAACTGGGGAGACTTTAGCAAACGCTTATTTTTAGAACCATGGGAGTTCTTAACGAAGCTCTCCTCCTACAGAAGCCCACTTTAGCCCAAAAAAAAAAAAAGTTTGTGTGTTGGTTGCTTGCCAAATGTGTCACATGACACAGGCAGAGTTGGGTTTCAGTACTGGTGATGGCACTTTTTCATGACATTTCTCTGACAATCTGAAAGAGATCAGTTTACTCTTAGGAGAATCTAGATTTCTGTGTCTGCTCCTAGTTCAGTTCATCCACTAGTCCTCAGAAACGGTGCAGTTTGCCTGGATGCTCTTGATCGTCTGCCAGCGCCACATGGAACGGCCGCCTGTGGCGCCCCCTGGTGTTGAAGCAGTATTAGTACAGCCGTGTACTTTTTACTGTTATTTCCCTCATCTATAGGAGGTCATTTTAAGTGTTTATTTTTTCTTTCTTTTGAGACCCTAGCTGACTGAAATCTTTACATGTACCTCAGCAATCACTGAGAATGTGGGAGCTACAAGCTTGAGCCTTTTTTCTGCACCGTTGTGCCTCTTTTCTGTGGCCGGTGTACAAAAAGTACATTTTTCCTATTTCCAGACTGCTTCACCCGGCCACGGGCCCTGTCCTTTGCGGTTCTTCTCGTGCCTAGAGCAAGGGCTTTTCGACTCATTCTGCAGAATTAGATGGATGGATGAATTGAAGCCAAAGATTTTGACAGAGGGTAACTCATCCGAGCCGCCCGGCGTTCAGTTATTCACGGGTGCGAGGTCACGTCAGCTCTGGTCTCTGCTCTGAAACACGGTGGGATCCTGTGGGACTGTACGCATCGTAAAACTACGCGTGCAAGGGTTCGTGTATTTAAAAACAACAAAAAAAAAAAGACAGATGGTTATAATATGTATTTTGCCTTGTACAGATGTTTTGTAATAAAACCATGACGAAGCACAGAACAGTTCAAAGAACGACCACGTCTTCTGCTGGAGGGCTTTTGCCTTTTTTTTTTTGTTTGTTTGTTTAATTTGGGACGGAAAATGTTAAAAACTGTCCTGAATGAAATTCCAGTGTTTGGGGAATAAATGAAGCCAAAGCCTCTGAGAGAACAGTCTGAGGAAAGGAAAGGAATAAACGTACACCTAAAGGTTCGGTTCTGCCCAAATCAAACTGGCCGTGAGCGAAACCTCACCCCCCCCGACAGCCCATAACCACACCGAGGCAAAGCAGTGACGACCAGCACGGAAACACAGCATCTAACTAATATGTCAAAGCCGAAGGTAGCCAGTCCTTCAGCTGGAACCAGCCTGAAAACCAGTCCTGTATGTCTCAGACTGTAACAGAGATACGGCAAAGGACGACGAGAGACACCCGAGGGGGCTCCAGGGGCCCGCAGACCCACAGTGTGAAGGCAAGAGATCAGCGGATGACGCCAGCAGCTCCCAGGGATCACAGCTGGACGGCCTCGCTGTCCGTTAGCCAGGAAAAAGCATGCAGTGACACCGGGAAGGAAACCTACATCGCTACTGGACAGTTTACAAATGGAAAGAGCGATTTCAAAAGGAATACCACTGGTCTTTTAAAAATCCCCCATAAAATAGAAACGTTACTCCTGGTATACATATATATATATATATATAAATATTTGGTTTATGAAACATATTTTTTGGGGGGGAGGAAAAAAAAAACCCTTTTGGTTGTATTTACATTACCAACACGGATGAACAAAGTGCAAATCTGACTCCATGCAAAGAAGTTGCATAATGTTTAGGTGCTCGAGTGAAAAACCTTCATTCTCCACTTAAATAATCACCCATTACACTCAAACGCATCACGAAGCAGGCACGCTGATCGCGCTGGGAACACGGGACCGGATCCACTGGGTCGCCGTTGGAGCGGGATTCCTGCTCGGATACAATCAGAAAACAACAACGACGACCTGCTCAACAGCAGCACCGTGACGACTGACGAGTAATACTGCAAGCGAACGCAACGCCGGCGCACCCTGCTGCAGGTCCTGCTGGCCACACCGACCCACGCCTGGCGTGACACCCACGGGCGGGTCTTTGGGCGGTTCCGGGTGAGCGTGAAGAACACTTGAGACAGAGTGACGGGACTGGGAAAACAGCTACTCGGTCCTGGCTGGACTGCTTACGTCTCCTTTTTTCCTGACGTGAAACTATTTAAAAAGGCAAATAAATAAGCGGAGTTGGTGTATAAAACAGGAGCGCAGCGAAGACTGCAGCCGTCTGCGTGTGCAGGGACACACGCGCGAAAGTCTCGGGCGTCTTCTCTCTTTTTCCTCCCTCCGTCCTGTCTTCGAACAGACAAGACATGAGGGGATTAAAGTGTTTCAAAAGGAAACAATCTGTAACTGAAAGGTGTGGTTCCACACTAAGGCAATGACATTTACAAATGACGGGTGAGAAGGATAGAAGCGCGTTATCCTTCCGCCCCTGGCAGGTGGAGGACAGATGGAGCGGGTTTGTGGGCGGGCCTCGTCTTTCCGTCGCTTCCTTGTCTTTTGTTCCTCGATCGGCCAGACGGCGTCCGCTCTCTGACGCCCAAGCTCCCCGCCCAATGGCTCCGAGAGCGGCGGAAGGGAGATTTAGGGCGAGGACGAGGAGGCCGTGTGGTATTTGACGAAGGCGATGGCCGCCAGCTCCTTGCAGAACTCCTCCAGCACGATCACCCCCTCCAGAAGCGTCATGTGGTCCACGCTGCAACGACAAACGCCCGAGTGAGGAGCGCCGTCGGAGCGGCAGCCGGGAAGACTGCGGAAAACGCAGCGGGACGCACGTACGTGATGCCCTCCGGCTCCAAGCCCAGGAGTCTTTTCCTCACCAGCAGCAGTTTGGGGGTGAAGTCTGGTATACGCTGAATCCTCATCATCAGATCTCCGACCACCTGACGCGCGCCACACACACACAAGAGAATGAGACAACAGAGAAATAGTCTTTTGGGGGGTGTGTGTGTGTGTGTGTGTGTGTGTGTGATGCTGCAGAGCTAAAGGGAAATCCCTCTATGACGATCATCCCTCCAGCTTCACACACAACCTCCGATGACGCGTCACCGGAGCGACATCGGGACTCCTACCCTGACGATGACGGAGAAGAGGGACCTGCAGCCGGGGGCCAGGTTGATGTAGGGGTCCAGGAGGTACTCGTTCAAGTGAGGGTGGGGCAACAAGGACAGTTTGGACAGAACGGCCGTCACCTGCAGGTTCACGTCATAAGGCTGCAGGACGCAGACGGACGTTGGGTGAAGCCAAACAACCAACGTTAGCGTTATTAAACGGCTGGGTACATTTGCGGGCCAAGAACCGGACCAACCTGATCGAGAATGCGGCCCATCCTGTCGAAGAGAACCTTGAGGAAGTGGCCTTCGAAGAACGGGAGCTCCAAGTTGCACTTCTCCAGAGGCTTCGGGTTTCCCCTCCAGTCCCAGTGTGAGCAAATCCCGCAGTAGTCCTTGAACTGGAAAGAAGGATGCACTCAGAGCGGGAACCTTCAGGAAGCTCACCTTGCCGCTGGTGCTGGGCGGAAGCCTGAGCGGACACCTGTCTGTGTGCGTCTCTGAGGTAGGTGTCGTAACCCGTGCCTTCCACCTGATAGGACGACTTCGCTTCATCGGGCACCAAACACAGGAAACTGCAACAGGAAGTCAGACCTGAACGTGGTGGGCGAGCCCAAGACCCCCCCCGCCCTCTGCTGCACGATGCCTTCGCTCACCTGTTGACTATCTTGTGCACCTCCGTCTTGCCGTCGTTCTTTGGGTGGTCTGGACTCTGCGGTGGAGACAAGCTGAACCAATCAGAGTTCGGCGGCCTGCTGTCTGGAGGATCCTCGTCCCCGAACAACGGGTCCTCCTCCAGGTCTCTGGAGAAGGTAGAGGTGGAACACTCTGATCAGGGGCCGTCTGCTCCGTCCCAGTGCCGCGTCCTCCACTGCTGATCATGATAATCTGCCCAGACCCGGCTCTCTCGCAAAAATGGGTCAGGTGCAGGTCCTCACATGGCGTCGTGAAACTGCCCGTTCTCCAGAGGCTCCCGGTCCTCCTGGGGTTTGTTTTCCAGGTAATTCCTCTCTTCCAGGCCGCGTAGAACCAGGCTGTGGAGGATGTGCTGGTTGGGCTTCTGAATGAGCTGCTCAAAGAGCCTCAACGTGGAGATGCTGATCTACACAGACACAGACGGAGGACAGGAAGTGGGGCTGTGCTCGTCCGCGGACGCACAACAAGACGGCAAGTGGAGAGGCTGAAGCCAACGCCAAGGAGACCACGCCTGCTGTCAGACAAAGACTCAAACTCGCTGGAACTCAGAGCGGCACTTTTGTTGTCGTTGTTTAGGTCTGGACGTTATTACCACTGACCTTCAGAAACACGAGGTGTCAAGTGTGTGACAGTGTTTCCAACCCAGGCATTAAGCACCACACACACAGGGGTCTGCGCATGTGCCACTCACTCGTGTCAGCAGCCAACAAGCGCCAGCTAAAACCCCGGTGAACAAACCTCGTCTGAAAGGTGGTCGCAGTGCTCGATGAGTCTGTGCCTGAGCGGATGCCGGGCGACGGTAGCGGAGGTCTCGGGCTCCTTGTCTTCCCCGAGCAGGAAATAAACCGTCTCCTTCAGCAGAGCTTCAGACGTCACCTGCCTGATGATCCTGCTCAGCAGGGCCGTGGAGGTCAGGATGCCCACTTCAGAGCTGCGTGCACGCAGAGAGGACACTGGTACCGAGCGCCAGGGACCCAGTGAGATCTGACTCGGGGGAGCTTACGTCTGCATCAGCTGGGGCTCCATGACAGAAACGAAGAAGCGCTCTTTCACCGCTTCGGCCAAAACCGCCGCCGCCGCCTGGAAAGCAGCGCAGAGCAAAAGTGTGGTTCAGTCTTTTGGTGCACGAGAAAGCGCGAAGTGTGAAAACCACAATCGGACAACGTCCGTCAGGGACCTTGTGAGCCTCTTTGATGAGCTGGTCACAGTAATCCAGCCAGGAGAGGAAGGAGATGAGAGCCCTCTTCCCTGTGAAGACAGCAGCATCCTCCTTCAGGTTATAAACATCCAGACTGAAAAAGAGGGAAACAAAACAAAACATAAAGAGAGCGCTGAGCTAACCTCTACGCGATGATGCTATTTAAAGCTTCTCGGTATGAAACCGGGCGTCGGAGGAGCGACCTACCCCCAGTTGACGGACTCCACCGTCTCTATGTCCAGAGGGTCCATGGACTGGGGCAGGGCTTTGTAGAAGGACACCAGCCGCTCGCTCAGAAGCTCACACAGCTCCGTGTTTTCGGTCAAACACTTGGCAGCTGCGGGCTCCGGCAAACTGACCAGCAGCATCAGGCCTTCGCAGGCCTTCACCACGATCCTGCCATCCTGCGGAGGAGAGGGCAACTCGTAAAACAAAAGAAACACAGATGAACACCGGCCTGTGATTTCACCTACAGGGCTCTTTGTGAGGTTGAGCAGCGAGGTGACGAGGTTATAATTGTTACTGTGGGTGGCGGCGGGACTGCAGGAGCCGGCAGCAGCTGCTGCGGCCTGCGGCTCCTCGTGGAGAGGAGTCTGCTCGTTTGCTGGCGTCTGACCGGTGTCTGGGGTCAAGGCATCGTCCTTGGCCACCTCTGACCCGCCGGGATCCTTCTTCTCAGGCTTCTTTGTCTTGTTCTGCGAAAAGCATCACAGAGCGGATGTCACGGGAACGTAACGCGCTTAAAACGTGTGCCGCCGATTTCGAAAGTCACCTCCAGGAAGAAGTTAACCAGGTATGGGTCCTGCTTCAGTTTGGCACAGACTATACAGAGGAACTGAATCTCCTCGTTTTCTGTGGGAGCAGCCAGAACCTCCCCACACAGCCGCACTAGCTTCTAAATTAGGAAAGTCCAAAAGATAGAGGGAGAAAAAAGAGGAAAAAAGTCAATTCCTGCATGTTGAGGAACACCAGGATGGAAGAGGGCGGCTCACCTGGACGGGTCGGTGGACGTTGATGTGCGGGAGGAGGGGCTGGCGGATGTGTGCCAGCAGCTTTGTGTAGAAGGTGAGCACCTGCTGCTTCATTCCAGGCGGACACTGATAAAAAGTACGGAAAATTCAGAGTATTCCTCTGGTCCAATCAATCGTGGTCAGTGTTGAAACAACCAACATGTTCCTTTGCACTATTTTCACATAAAAATAAAAAGATGTTTGTCTTGATTTGTCTGTGTTCATACTGCACAAGGAGCGTTTTCTGAAATAATCTTACAATAAAACATAGAAATGGGTTCTTACGTCAGCTTTTCCCAATGTGTAGAGGGTTTCTAGGATTTTATGGTGGAGAAGATATTCCATGCACGGTCCAGTCTCCCCCGATTCCCTTTCTCTTTCCTCCTGGGTCAGAATTTCCAGCATCTGTTCCAGATGGGACGGGATGTTGGTGTCTGTAACTGGGGCTTTGTCATCTAAAGAGGAAAACACGTGAAACCATGGATGAACTGGTACGCCACGCCGTCCCACAGCATCAAACGCGCATTTTTAGAGAGACCAGCATAAAAGACAGCAAAATATCCCCGAAAATTCAGCATCAGGTTGAGTTTTTACGTCACTCCTTTAATGTCTCCATTGGTTCCTGGGAGAAGGTTTTACAGGGAAGATTTTCCTTTTCTAAAACTAGAAACAAACTCTCAACCATGTATCCTTAAACAAGTGGAAACCGCATTTGCTTGTACATAATAATAGATTCGTTTTCTTATGTATTTTGATGGGTGACTGACTTACTGCCTGATCCAACATCATAAAAATAATTCGCAGTCACCAGACGATAAGTCAGAAATTACACAGCCCCCAAGACGGAACCATTTGCCTAGAACATATTTTCTTGGCATTCCCCACCACCTAAAAAACAACAAAAATGGTTAAACCGGCTCAACTAGAACTACTGCAAAGAAACCTGCAAAAAAAAAATAAATAAAGCAAAAAGTAGCAGCTGGAAAGCTACGTTCAGATTGTTGTTTCCCGACAACGTCTGACAGACGGACGCCGGAGTGCTGCTCCAGAGAAAAACAGGCCGCTCTTGTTCACAGTTGTACTAAACGTGTTAAAAACGTAAGCCTGGAATTCCCAGCATGCTTCCCAGGTTCACCAGATCCCTCTGCGCTTCTTGGCCTAATTCTCTGCGCTAAGCCCTGTTTTTGTGAACAAGCGATATGATGTTAAGTGGGCCAATAAGAGACGATGATTCCAATCATCGGAACCCACCAGCGACCTTCCCGGGAATGATTTCACCGATACCTCACACAGATGGGTCTTGTTACCTGAAGTTTCAATGTAGTAATGGGTGATGGCCTTCCAGTGATACACAAAGTCTTCCTGCAAGGGCAGCGATGGGGCAAGCTAAAACAAACAAACAAACAAACAAACAAACAAACAAACATGTTTTTATGCTGGTGGGTGAAGACAACAGGGCAGCTGCCTGGTTGGTTCAACAGTACCTGCAAAGGTTCACATGTCACTTTCCGTGCATTTGACTTTCAAAGGGACCAAAAAAGGAGGATTCATATTTTGTCAGTTTGTATAAAACCGTGTCAGACGTGTTTATTTCAAGAGTTTTACGATTAATAACTCCCCTAACTACACCTTACTGGATCGCCTGTGTAGCAGCTGCTCGCTTCGCGCGAGCTGTCTAACGTTATTATTTTAAAATACGCCATGGTATTTCACAGACTACGTCTTTAATGTCACTTTTTAACGTTTGCGCAACATTTGAGAGCGCTGTCTTACTATTTCGACACCGCAGCAGTGCAAAAGTGCGCTGTTTTGAAATCAGATACAGATCAGCCAAATACGACATTAGCTTCCAGGGGCTATCGGCTATCGTTAGCGGCTAACGAGCCCAGCTCTAAAACACCCCAAATCTAATGCCTCGCTGCCACAAAGTAAGTGGCAACGTGGAAATGTGTTGTAAATGTGGATGAATGCCCACATGGTTACGCTCACATGGATTTCTTTCACAAATTACTGTAAACAAACGCACAACACACACACAAAACGCTAACACAAGCTTTGGCTAATAGGTTAGCACGGTGGTTAGCAACCGAATGCTGACGTTATGCCTTGCCAGTCAACCTAAACAGACAAAAGACAAGTCTCTGGATAAACGTCTGTGTTCCGCAATAAACTCACCGCTTCCACTGCGTGCTGGAGAATGGACGTAAATTTGGAAAACATCTTGTTCTTGGACTGGACTAGTTTTTCCCGAGAAGACTTAGAGAATTCCTCTATCTTCTTCTTCCTGTTGTTGCCGCCTCGATCCAGATTGGAGGTTTCATATAATGACCCTTTGAGGTAAGAATAAAAAGTACGTAATAAAACCGTAGAAGGTTGTTGACGAGCTGGAGAGTGCGCGTCTGGCACAGCCGCTGTAAACAAGAGGTTTCCAGAGCCCAGAAACCTTCGCTCACGTCGGACACGGTGGCACTTCCATCGCCGCTGTGCTGCCGCCTCCGGCCGCCAGGGGGCGGGAAAGCGCCGCCGACGAGCGACGAATACGAACACGGCGGCGGTTCGCGTCCGTCCTCCAAGATCTGCTGATCGATAAGCTCAGCCTTCAGTCGCTGGTTCACGCTGGCTACTTTAGATACGCATGCAAACACGGGATTCCCAAACAACCGTGCTGAAAGGTTGCATTTTGAAGTGGCGCACGATCGATTGGCCACGTCCTTGCACCGGGTGCGTGGACGTGGTCTTTTTCTCCGGTATTTATTTACCCCAAATGGACCTGGTCGCTCTCGCTTCACACACGTAGTAAAGGAATCCACGCAAGTTACCCTTTCCGTTCAAGCGAGCCTCTTTGGAATTGGGAAAACGAAATAATAAAGGGCACGCCGTTCCGGAGATCCCGGGGAACTTTATTATCTATCTATCTATCTATTTATTTATTTAAATACCAACACAAAGCCCAGACGCAAATGTGGGCTCGCTGGAGCTAGTATCATTAGAACCTCGGGACTCTTTATTCTCCATCCTGCGATCATAAGTCCAAGTTGTTGGGAAAATGTAAGGATGCTGCCCGTTCCAGGACACGCCCTGGCGCTGGAAAGTCTCTCCATCGCGCAAGTCTGCTCTGGTTTCTCCTGCCCTGTATGATTCCTTGCATTTATTCCCTTCTCATGACAAGGTGGGAAAAGTGCAGGAAGCAGCAGGCTGTCGAGCGCCCTTCCCCTCCCGCCTCAGCTGGTAAAGAAGGGCTCGACCTACCGGGCATGTCTGCTGGAGGTGAGTGTCTTCTGCCGCAGAAACCTTCCTAACAGCGCCCTCGGGGGAGGAAAAGTCTCCTAACTGCGATGGAAGCTGGAGGGGCTGCTGCTCTGAGGACGGAGGAGAGGATGCTGGAGGAGAGGGTCCATCTGCGCCGCCGCTCCGGAGAGCCCAGCTGTGGTAATGCCAGCTTTTCTAAGTAGGTTACCCTGGCGCGTCTTCCTCTGCTGCTGCAGCCCTCTCCATAGCTCCAACTTATTTGATGTGGAGTCTCGGTGATCCTGCTGCTATAAATAGGTAACCTTAAAAAAAAACCTCTCAGCTGATCGTGAATCTCTAGTGAATCTGAATAGATGCAGCAGCCGAGGGGACAGAAAGCTGTGTGCGCTCTTTTAGCCATCAGGTGGCCTTTGCGTCTGTCTCAGCTGTCTGAACATTCTGCCTCATTATTTTACCCTTTTTTAACAGTTTTTCTAATCCCCTAAATCACCTTTGCATCAGCTGTTTGAGTTGCTGTGACGAGTTGGCCGATGCCGATCTAAAGACAGCAACTTTCTCCATAGATCGCTCTATCTTTATCTGCCCTATCCATCCTCCTTAGCTGCTGGTGGAGGTCGATGGAGCTCAGGGCCACCTCCCGGCGGCTCTCCTGATTTTCACACACAAGAAACCGCTAGCTGGTTCCTCCAGCCCAGCCCGAATGGACCCTTATCTCTGTGTGGCTCACACAGCAGCGGGAATACAGACGCGCGACCACCCTCAGTCGTGTAGATTGCAGCGTTTTCTTGGGTTTTCTAAAGACTGTGCACGGACTTTTGTGCACAGCCATGGCTGAACTTGCACGGTAGCCGTTGGAATCCTATTTGTAGGACTGAGTCAAAGCCGCCGTCCACGAGATTGAACCCGACTCAATCTATTCTGGACCAGCCCAAGTTCAGGGCCTGAGACGGTGGCACCGGTTAGGGGCTCTGCGAGTGGCTGATTAAAGGCGTTCATTTACATTTTTAAGCATCTGCAGGAACACTGTCAGCAATGTTTTATTTAACATATTCTAGCACAGGGGTATTATTTATTGATGTATATATTGTAGAACACCCACCACCTAAACCTCTCTCCTTCTACCGCAGGAAGTTAGAAATGTGCAGAAAATGCAGTCTGATTACAGATCCCTCTCTTTTCCATCAAGTCAAAACCGTTAGCTACACTACACACACACACACACACACACACACACACACACACACACAGAGATAGGGAGAAAGAGACATAAGGCCATCCGCCTTCACCTTGCTGCTGATGCCCTTCCATTAGCAGCCCACTTTATGATACAACCTTGAGGACAGATGCGTCCAACCAGGCCTGTTGAGCCTCACTAGATTTGTCTGCGCTGCCTTTTAAAAAAAAAATATATATATATTTTATTGTTATTGTTAAATTGGTCGTTCACATTAAACTGTCTTTCTCCAGCTGTGGTCTGTGGATGTGGACGAGCGCGTCTGCTGCATTATTTAACAGCACCATCACATTAATGCACGTCAGGCTGATGTGGCTCCACCACGGGGGGGTTCTGGGCCCCGCGGGTCGCCTTTGAGGGCCAGTCCAATGTTCATCTGAGCTGGGAATCAGCTCTTACTGTTTGCTGACTCTTTGCCTTGGTTTTTTTTTAATACTTTTTCTCCTCTGATGCCTTTTGCACCGTTTGTTTTGTGTAGAGGCGAATTTGCTGCTGCCTGTGTTTCATTTAAATCACTTATCTGGGTTTCCTATCATGTCATGAAATACACCTAGTTTAGACATTTTTAGATTAAACGCATAGAAATAGAGTTTAGTAAAGAATATTACCCCCAAAGACTTGGTAATTTGGCTGTAGTTTTACCGCATGTACTTTTTATACTTTATTGGATTAATGTCCCCCAGGTTGGATTTTATTATTCTGGGTAAATTGAAATGGTACGTTAGCACATCCTGCAGCAATCACTAAAGGACTAGTTTAAAAAAAGAAAGAAAGAAAGAAAGAAAGAAAGAAAACAGCATGGCTGCGTGTTACATTAACCTAATCTGATGCCGCCTCCTCGCTCCGGCGGTGCAGAGGGCTGCTCCGGCTCCAACAGCTCGACCCTGTGTGCATCAGCATTTTCCCCGCGCGTGTACGCGAGGGTTTGACGTGCGCACGCGCATGCATGCATGTGTCCTGGCAAAAGCCTGAATTATTGATGAGCAGGGAAAGGAGTAAAGGCAGCGCCGGACAGGACGGTGTAGAGATGGGGGAGAGGAGCACACTGGGGCAGAAGCCTGGCTACAACGGGCTCTGCAGCTACACCCAAAAAATCACCTCCTGCTTCGGACTGGATGGTAAGGCGAGGGCGAGGAGGAACGAGGGAGGCGTGGTGCAAGCTGCAGAGATATTGTGTGTGTGTGTGTGTGTGGTGCGGTGCTGTGGTTTTTTGTTGGTTTATTTTTTCCTTGCAAACAGAAAGAAGTTGTGTTGTCCTGTGCATGTATGCGTTGTTTCTGTGAGCGCGTGCGTCGGGTGGTTGACAGTTTCGGAGGGCAGCGTCGCGCTGCAGCAGAATAGCATGTCCTCAGTTCCTCTCAGGTGCATGCGTCCCGCATGCGTGGGTGGAAGGCTCTCCTAGCTTACCACGATCACACAGGATGATTTCTTTCGGAGGAGGCTTCGACTTTTACTCACGCTAGGCAGAAAGACAAAGGCACGTTTGAAAAAGAGATTGTGTTTTGAACCAAATTAGTAAGCGATCTGTTGATATAAATAGTTGATTCCAGCCCGCGAAGCCCCATCTTCTGTCTGTGTCGGCTCTGAGACAAAGAGGGGAATCGTTCCGTTTGAAGCACGGGCCAAGCCCATCTGAAGGACCGTTTGTGCTGTGTCATTCTCTGCTGGGTTTTTCATCTCTCGTGCCTTCCTAATTTAATTTGGCTGGTAAGGTTCAGGAGACGATAGCCGTAATTAGCCTTAGCGCTTATCTGTTTGATGACTGCAGGATATCGTAGATGGTTTGGTTTGTTGTTTGTTTTTTTTTCAGTCCATCTGTGCGTGGCCTGTTTTATTTCAAGCTTAAAAAAAATGTTTTCTGTTTTGTTATCTTGCCTTTGCCGTTTTGCTGAAGGCGTGAAAATGCATTGAAATGAAGTGTCGTCCTCCTGCGAGTGGCATCCTAAATCGTGACCTTGACAGTTGTGTAGAAATCCACGCTGCTTTGGAAACACAGCAATTAGTTCCTGGAGGAAATAGGCACCACCCCACCCCCACACCACAGGGTATGAAGCGGGTAGGAAAATGATGAATGAAAAAAGAAATACGGCCGATGATTCACAGTGAATTTGTGCTACTTTACCGGAATGACACGCAACCTTACAGATCACTCTTCTAACCGTATGTACCAGACCTGCTACCACAGATCTGCATCCATCGGCAGAACGATGAGAACCTGGATGTTCCACAGAGGTGATGGGACTGTTCCTCAAGCTTAAAGTAATACTGTAATAAAAGTAGCTTTACCTGTCCACAGTAAACACTGTGGACACAGAGGTGGATACAGAGGTGTGTTTACTGTGTCCTTGGGCCTCTCAGATGGTCCATTAAACCATTCATGAAATTCTGTCATTTCCTTACTTTAATGCAGAAAAACCTAATTAATGACATAATCACCATTTCTAAGGGAAGGTGAAACATCTGCGTGAAACACAGGTTAAATTAAAGCAAACACAATTAAAAGTCTCACCATACATCAAGCCAACAAATGTACAACTACCTAACCCCACCCAGAAGATAATCATAGGCTCCACGTCAGTTTTAAGCTGCTTAAGGCGCCGGGCTGGTTTGGGCTGAAGACACTCATAACGTAAGCCTCTTTCACTCTTCCTCGCCCTGCTCCACCTCCAGCGCAGCGCCGTGTCATTCTCCGCTTCTCCGACATCTTCACCTCAAGGTGGACACCACCTCTCTACCACTGACCAGTGAAGCCGGCCCCACACTGCAGTCCTCACTGGGACGGCTGCAAAGCTGCCCATCACTCTCTGGCTTCTTCTTCTTCTTCTTCTTCTTCTTTTGGTTCCCGTCTGGTGCCTCGATGCTTGTGATGCCTGGTGGAGGTTAGGTTTTTTTTTTTTCCAGCTCCGTTTGAGCTGCACCCTGGCTGGCGCCTACCTGCAGTGCGTCTCCCTCCTCTGCGGGACGGTTAGAGGGGACCGGGGCGCGATGCCCACCCTACCCAACCTCAACAGCTTGAGCAAGCTGTGCAGCTCCAGCCGCAGCCAAAAAGCCGACCGCGTCCGGGTGAAACGCAAGAGCTCGGTCAAGCGTATGTCCATCATCGAGGATGGACACGTGGCTGAGGTTCTGTACCTCGTTCCTAAAGAGTACATGGAGCAGATGCCCTACCTGAACCCAAACGATTACTATTTAAGTGAGAGGCTGAACGATGTTGCCACAGGTAGGACTCCGCAGCAGTCGCCTGCACGAATACTTCACTGACATCATCTGGCCTTTCTTCCCACCCTTCATTTATCTGTCTTCTTGCTTTAGTAGTTGGCTGTCAATAGATGCAACGGCTCTTATTTTGGACCTAAATGGATATTTTTGGGATGTTGCTAAGTGATTTCGCCTCCATTCAGGGTTTTCACATTTTGAGACCTCCTGCGTACTCTCATTAATCACTGTCTTGTCTCTGGTTATATAACGTAAAGTCATACAAAAACAGCAGACCGGCGCGTTTTGCCAGGAACCCGAACACGGAGTAGCAACATGGTGGCTTACGTCAGGATTACAACACAGGCATGATGACAAGTGGAGATTTTCTGTCTTCGTGTAGTCGCTGGTTGGTTGCCAGGCACAGTAATAAAAGCATTACTCCGTGGCATTAAGTACCGAGAGCAGCAGCCGCTCCAGTTCCGGGGTTTTGACTAGAGCTCCAGGGAAGGTTTGGCTCTGGAAGCTGACCCTAAGTCAAAGATCAGCGAGGAGGTCACTGCTTATTTTAGCTATTCATTTCTTTGGAGACTGCTCTGATCCATCAAACAGCAAGAGCCACTATAAATAGTTGCGCTTCCCTTTTTCTATTTTGATTTTTTTGGAGACTTTTCTACATCTTTTCTCACACAGAATCTAATTGTGCAGAGGCGTCTTATTTTTCACTCTGGACACAATGCAGAAATAGTTGGTCCTTAGTGAAGACCAGTGCTGGACGGGAACATGAGCGCTACCTACGGTCTTTACCAGACTGGAAGTGTTTGAGATTGTTGGAAACTGAGCAGAGAGTTTCTATGAGAAATACGTTGGCCACTGCAGAAGACACGTTTCTGTGTGTTGACGGTTCGGAAAGGAGTTTTTAACACCATGCCCAGTAGGCCCAGTTGCAGGATTGTGGTTGAAAATCAGAAACCAGCAGGTTAGGGTCAACATCCACACAGGGAAAGGCTGCTCGTTCTCTGGTGATCCATGTGATCAGTTCTCATGTACGTTGAGTCGTGCAGGATCTCCAAAAATCTGCAAACCGTGGTACAGTCCAGGGCATAGCTGTGTGTTAGCGTGTGTTTATAGTTGTCTGGTATCCTTCTCTCCTCAATAATCCCAGGCATAACTGTGTATTTTCCCCACACAACTGCTGCTGTTTAATTGTAAACGCGTTCTTTTTTTTTGCACTTCAATCATCATTGGAAATAACACGGAATCGATCAAACTTTTTTCCTGCTAACCTGAATCAATACGCAGACTGAGTTGGCTTTAGTTACTTTGCCAGGTTATTAATGGACCATCCAGACATGGATCCAAACACAGGAGAACCTCTCATCCATGGATAATAGGCTTTGCTCCTTAGGAATTACTCATGGCAAATCTTACATGGCATGAGCTTCAACAAGCTTCGGCAGAGATTATTAAGAGACAGAAGACAATAATAAACCCCTTTCGTTGCATTAGGAAGTGTAACGTATCTTTATAGAAACTGCATCCTACAGACGACATCGTATAAAAGCTGAAATGTGATCCTAATTCCAATTTCAGAACATAATAGGACGTATACTTGCAGAAATTTGGATTTGTGCTGCCTCGTTTTTAATGAAAGTCTGGAATAGAATTCAGCTACAACCTGAGTTAAAAATATAGACTCATATGAACATTGAGTTTGCAACAGTATAGTAACGCCTATCACAGTCATGTGTTCCTTTTTCCTTAATTACAACTGCAAAAAAAGATTTATAGCTATTTTCTCAGTTTGCCTCATTATTAAGCCTCCACAGCCTGAAGCGAAACACCCCTGCACAAATGTTGCACGCCACTGGGCATCCAGCAGGCGGCTCAGTTGACGCTGCAGCACATGGATGCGCCCTGAATGCATAATGGGCTGCTACATCAGCAACTACAGAGGAGGTGCTGATGCAGAAAAGCTCTGCTTCTCCTCTCAGCTGTGCCGGCGTGCACCGAGGCGCCAGCGTGCAGGGACGGGCGGGTCTGAGGCTGCGTTGCTTCGCACCAGCTGCTGGTGTCCTGTGTGTGCGAACACCGGCTTCATTTCCTGCAAACACTGGATTCATTTGCTGCTATGGTGTCAGTAGTGTGTTTTTAGTCAAATATTCCCTTTTTTATGCAGCTGTTATGGGATAGTGAACCGGAGGTCGAGGTTCCGGTGGTTTCATAGGTGTTGGGTCTCATATCAACACTAACTTCAGGCGCTGGAGCCGGTGTGTGTGTGTGTTCACCAGACTCATACTCTCCGTGCTCTCTGTAATTGGATTGGAGAGGATCCACTAAAGTTATTAATACAAAGCACATGTGAAAGATCAGGATAAGTCTGACCTTTAACCCGAAACGATCCCTTTCCCTTGCATGCATCTTCACACAGGATATTACTTCCAGCAAACGACAGTTATTAACAGCTTAAGTTGCCAGAGTGGGTGCAGCTTTAGGTTGGCACGGTCAGGCTGGCAGTGTTGATAGGCTTTTTGAGTTACGGCTAATATGTTTACTTATTTAAGTTGTTTAACTGTGTTTACACATTTCACTTTGTGGTGTGAGTAAGATATAAGGTATTTTTTGTGATTTTATAACAATCAGCAGTTGTTTTGTTGTTAAATTTAATCAAATATCCACCAGCTGCCGTCTAAAATTCCCCCTTTTGGGTTCTACAGATTGTGATACAAAAGTTCATAATCCACTCAGAAAAAAATGTATATTTATTTATGTAATTAAAAAACTTCCTATTAATAATAAAAGAACACCACCTTTATTGTTTATTGTTCCGGCGCACAGAAGTTTGGTCCCTCTTCACGCGTCTGTGGCAGCTTTACGTGCCGTTTAGATCAGCTGCAGACCTCCGTCAGTAACAGCATCTTTTCTTCTTTTTTTGGGTCACATAGAAGCAGCAGCCACCTGGCTGCTGCAGTGTGGAGGTGGCTGACAGAACAGAGGGTCTGAGAGAGAGAGAGAGAGCAGGAGGGGAAGAGGGAGGAGGAGGAGCGAACAGAAGAGGAGGAGGAGGAGAGTGATGGGAGGAAAACAGGCAGAAGGGAGGCAACCCCGTGCGTTAGCGGTGGTTTTTGGGGGAGAGCTCAGCAGTTCTTTCACCTCTCCCTCCCTCTCTCTCTCTCCCTCTCTCCCTCTCTCTCTCTGTCTTGGCGCTCCCGTTCCTCTTTGGTCTTGACTGAAAGAAGGAGCTAGCTGCAGCTGTTGTGCTACTCCCGATCGATACACAGGAGCCTATTCTGGTGCAGATTTATCTGAATTCCAATGGTCATGGTCAAAGAAAAAGGTACTCTCAGTCATGGCTGTGTGTCCTGCATGTGTGTGTGTGTGTTTCTGTCAGTTGCTCCTCACACTGTTGTTTGTCCACGGTGTTTTGCAGATGTGTCCGGATGGACTGCAGTGCCATGTTGCTGTGGGATTCAGATTCGATTCAGTCGTTGACTGAATTTGTAGTCTGTGATTTGTTGTGTTTAATTGCGGGTTCGGCCACGGCGGCGTGGACGCGGTTTCTGCTCTGGTTTTGTCTTACTGGCAGGAAGCGTGACTAATGACACAGTATGAATGTGCATTTTTAGCGGACCAGCACGTACTCTGTCGCTGAACCTGCACATGCTACGCCCTCTCCAGAAGTCTCCAGTAGCTGGTACTTGCGTTGGAGTCGGCTTCACTGGTCTTAATGGAAATGCACAAGCATCTGGCTCCTAGTGAGAACGGCTCCCTGGATGTCAGATTCTCACATCGAGAATCTCTTGACGCTCAAGTCCATCCGCGTGTTTTTTTTTTAACCCAACTTGTTCGCAAAGGTAACGGATGGAGCGGATTCACGCTGTGCAGAGCCGAGGAGATGATCCCTCACGCTTTCTCCCTCTCTCTTTCTTTCTGTCTGCAGCCGTTGCCATGGCGACCATCTAAAAGGTACACTCCATTGTTGTCAGCTGTGGCCTCGTTTATAGTGTCCCATTAAAACAAGAAGAAGAAGAAAAAAAAAGACGATTGTCCCTGGACCACGACCGGGGTCGGCCAGCTGTGTGGGATGGTCCCGGTGGTGGGCTGGGGGTCGGGGGGCGTGCGCGTGAAGAGGGGAGGTTAACATTCCTGCCAATTTGCTGGGGCATGTGGTCGTCAGGTGGATCAGTGTCAGTGTGACTCAGAGAACGCAGCTACAATCTTCTTGTCTGTTTTATAGATAAGACAAGATGAAGGTTCTCTTCTGTTGTATTATTTTTAGTGGCTAAAGGAGGAGGAGGAGGAGGAGGAGGAGGAGGGGAACAGTCCCCCAAAACAACGAATTCGTCATTCACATTAAACTCAATCAGAGCTACACTCTTCCCACAGAGGTTGACCTCCTGTGTTTCAGAGGTGGAGTTCAGCTTCTAGTATTTGCAGAGAAGCAGCTTGTTTTCCACGCGTGGGCTTCTAGTATATCTATGCTGAGTCCAAAAATGTTTCCATCAACATGTTTGCCGATTTTCTTCGACAGGCGTAAGTGTGTGTAGGTTTGTTTATGTTTCTGATGCCGCACCAGTGGTCGGAGGTGGCGTCTGGCTCAGGAGAGCTTCTCTTGATCTAGATCGGACCAGTCATCAGGGAAAAAAAAGGGCCTCTGGCGCTCTGTGTCCCCTACATTGGCGTATGACCATAACCTGTCTTTGCCAAATGTTCAGTCTCCCACAATCTTCCTGCAAGTGTTCTGTCAAATTACTCTGCTACCTCACATTAAACTTTTAACAGTTAAAAAGCGTAACCAAAAAGACTCATTCAAATGCATCGTTGACTTATTAATCTACTATTCTGACTGCTCGGTATGATGAGGCATTACGCAGAGTTTGCACTGTTAGTATTCTGTATGCTTGCAGCTGGTTGTCCTATTTTCCAAGCCAAGAATATTCTTGAAATAGTTTGCAGTTTTATTGGGACACATGTATCTAATATGTATTGATTTACACTGTTTTGTCAGATTCAGGGTCATTTCTCTGAGTAATTGTTCAAAAATCCAGCCCAATGCCGTCACATCCCAGGAACGTCTGCGTTTGCAGTCGGAACACTCTGGTTTTGCCTCGCAGGTCCGGAGATACGGCCTCCTTGGCCGCCTCCTGCGAATGGCGTGCTGCAGATAGCTGCGGTGGTGTCTCAGCTTTGAAGCCTGCGCGGAGAGTCCGCTCCTCTTAAAAATAAGCTGAAGTGCAGACCTCCACGCAAGCAGCATGCTCTCACAGACGTGCGCTGTTTGTGCAGCTGGTACTCGGCACCAGAACTTACAGATGAGATAAGGGCTCGGCCTGGGAGAGACAGCCTCTGACCTAAAATACGAAAGGCTAAAACAACAAGAGAGTCACATGAAAGAATCACGAACGGAGCCGCACTGCTCCCCCATCCCGTCCCGTTTCAAACAACAAAATGCAGTCCCTAACAGGGCATCATTCGAGGGGAAAAAGCCACTTCTGCAAGCACAATGGCCTCTGCAGCTCATGAAATCTGTCTATCGCTGCGGTATTGTTACCGTGTACCAGCTACAAATAGTTGGCACCGTGGCCGACAGCAGGACCAGGATCTTCCACCAGACCCAGGTCCCTGAGGGTGAACTATTCAACATTTAGAAGCCTGGTGGGGGCTGATAGGGTCCCCCCTGTGCAATTTGTGCCTGTGTTTGAAGTGCTTTGTCTGGGGTGCTGGTGGTGGGGCGCCGGGGTGCAGGAGGCGGTGCATCCTTTCATACATATTCATGGGGGGGAGGGTTAAGGGTATCTTGTTATGTCTGGGTGATAAAGAGCTCAGCACACCCTCCCCCAATCTCACACACACACACACACACACACACACATCCTTGCCAGTCACATTTGGATTTCATGGTGTGTTTATACATCGTGTCCTTTGATGTTCGTCGTGGGTAGACCCTCATGGATTAATGTGTCCTAAAGGAAACAGCGTTCTTCTGTCTGTCTGTCTGTCTGTCTGTCTGTCTGTCTGTCTGTCTAAACTCTTCAGTGGCTCTAACAGTAACATAAGCAATGAAGGCCTGAATATTTCATCAGCTAACTTTCTTTTAATGGGGGCCACCCTTTTCCCGAGTGATTCCCAAGCTTTATTCAAACAACCAATTCAGGCCTCCTCAGCCGATCGGCCCCAAAGATAAAACACAGTAAGACCTTTCCTCGGGGGAGTCAAGACGGTCTTTTTGAGTCTTCGGGGTATCATCTGCAGTCTCTATTATTGCCAGCTCAGCAGAACTACTTTAATGGGAGGCTAGGGTGGTTTGATATACGAGGCGAAGCGAGAGCAGCCCCCTTTTCCTCTGTGCCTGGCTTTGGGCCGCTCGGCCGGTTATTGTTCCCCCAGCGCCACGGTTTTTGTGACTGCGTCTGCGCTCATTGTGTGTTTAGGCTCATGTCGTTGACTCTGTCCTGCAGTGATGAGGCAGGACAGATCACACTGTCAGCACAGCCAACACAGCCAGGCCAGAATGAGGAGCGAGCCGCGGTCCTCTGTATTTTTCACAGTAAGTTGCTCGGATGCCGTCAATGAAAACTTGGACTTATTCACAGCTTTTTATCATTTTTTAGCATTCAAAGAAAGGGAAACTTTGGAGATCCTTCACTAATGACCTAAACTTTTATGAAGAACTGTAAAGTTCCCTCCTCAGCTTGATTTAGCGTCAGTCTCTGCTGAGGCCAGCGGGGCGGAAACCAGGCGGTGTTTGCTCACAGATTCCCATGGCAGAAACGCACTTTTTATCCTCCATCAATTGGATTCATGTGTCTGTCTTGGATTTTTGTCGCTCTGCTCTGGTATTACGTCAGCGGTGTTGAATTTTACCAGACAGTGGGAGGTGTTACAAAGGGAAAGAAAAACAATTCAACAATCGGGAATTATGTATTTCATTTAAAACCCACGTTTTTTTAAATTAAATGTAAGAAGAGCACTTAAAAGCTTCACATGATGGTATGATGGTGTGAGGAGGAAACTTATGCGCGATTGAAAACTGCACAGGTTTTCAATCATATTACAACAAATTTGTCCACAGAAATAATAATTATTGTAATTAGAATATAGAATTATTATTCTACAACAATATATATGGTATCGAACATCTATAGCAGCATGTAAACCAATTCTGATTTACTGATGGTAATTTTGAAAATACTAAAAACAAAAACAAATTAAAAAAAAAAATCACAGGCCTGGGTTAGGGTGTCAAATTGATTCCACCAACTCCTGCAGGTTTTGGTTCAACCAAGCATCAGCTGATCTGAGTTTTCAGACAAACTCTGTGTGCTTGATTGGTTATATTTCATTTATTATTTGTTGATATGATTGTAGGAGGTTGACCATGTTCCTAACCTTTCTATAAATCTCCAGAAAAGGATTCTGGGATATTTTATTTTTGGGTTACGCCACCATTAAAATGTGTACATTATTAATAAAAAGGCAAGACGGAGCTTCCCTGCTGGATGCTTCTTTATATTTATGTTGGTTTTTTTTTTTGCTCAAACTCTTTTAAAAAGTCAGCAAGAAAAGAACCTTGGAGTTTCTAAAAATATTCTTCATAACTAATTAAAGCACTGGCTCAGCGTTTACTTGCCTTTGGGTCTTTTCTTGTTTTCTGAGTTGAGGGTTTGAGATGCGGGTTGGCAAATGTTGCCGGGACAACTCTTCCTTTGTGAAATACGGTTGCGTTCGCGTCCCCTTTGACCTCTGAACACGACTCTTCCTGCTCCCTCACTGCGCACTTGAAAAACAGCATCACCAGTGAAGAATGTGGCACTCAGTGTCCTGAGTTTATCACTTTGTTATCGTCCAGTTAGAGAGTGCAACAGTGTGTCTTCGATCTTTGTTGAAATGCCGGTTCTCCTGCCCCTCGTTTGTTACAAGACCATCCTTGTTCTCCCTCAGTGCTTTTTTGACCTACTCAGGCATCATCTGCGTCAACTTGTTCCCCCCCCCCCTACCAATAAAATAGTAAAATAACACTCAGCTAGTGTGACCGTTCCAAATTGTCTTTACTGACGTCTGTAGGTCGTTAAGCCTGTTGGCCTTCAACCTTGAGTTTTGGCAGACCCAGATCAGACCCAGATGGTGTGTGTTATTGTCTGGAGGTGTGAAGTCACACACAGAGCTGCCGAGACGCTCCGTCGTCGCAGCAGTCCCGTTCACCCAGAGATGACTCATGTCCTGCCATCGCGTCAGTGTCACCTCATACCCCCATTCTCTGCTTCTTTTTATCTTTGATTCTCTCCTCTTTTTTTTTTTAGTTGGTTCCAGATCCTAATGAGTCTAAATAATGAATGGTTCTGATGTGTGTGAATGCTGCCCATAATGATTGTCTTAGCACATCCGAGAGCACCCCTGGAGGATGAATTAAAGACGGCCCAAAGGACTTATTTAGAACGTATTTAGAAAATACCGCTCTAAACACCGAGCTCCCCTGTTGATTTGCAATTATCAATCAACTGTCTCAGAACCACGCAGCCTTCGCTGCTTTCCAAGTGGGATGCAGAAGTAATCCAAGACATCAATCATCCTAAAAAATATCTATCATCAGCGGGACACTGATTGGTCTCCCTGCTATTTCTGTAGGCTCTTTTTTTAGCCATGCACACTCGTGGCTCTCGGTCCAGATCGCTACATCTTAGTTTGTGTTTCTGCTTTGAAGAACCAAGAGAGCCGAGGATAAAGGAGGTTTCTGATTGATGCCAACTGATATATAAAATAATCTGCCGCTTGCAAAGTATCTGATGCCATGAGCAATTCAACTGTAGCGCTAGTGTGTTCACTAGGTGGGGCACCCGCTGGCCACTGGCATCATCCTTACTTTCTCTAGCTGGGTATGTAAACATGACCATTTTACAAGATTTGTTTAAAAGGTAAGAAAAGGGGACACGCAAAAAACAGTGCAAACGCTTCTCCATTCGCCCATTTACAAATGTCTGTCTTAAAAGCCTTTTTTGTCTTATCACTGAGCTCTGCAAATTCTCAAGATAAGTCTTGACATTCAGACTTTGAGGTCATGAACTTTTCAGGGTATAAACTATTTGCTTATGTCTGTGATTGTAGCATTACTGTTTCACTTTCCGGCTCCTGGTATTTAGCTTTTAACGACAGATTTACAGAAGCATATTTTTTAAAAATCGTCGAAACTGAAGTCATTAAAGCCCCTTCAGTGTCACATTTAGCACACCCGGGCCCGTTCAGCTCTTGGGTGGATTATTACTTCGTTTTCTGCTCTCCTCAAAGCTTAACTTGGCCATGAACCCAGTCTTGTGTAGTCATGCTTTACGTCTTCTTTTCTTTTTTGCAGTAGTTCTGAATCCTGTGTCGAGTTCTTAAGCTTCTGCAGACACCCCCCCCAAAAAAAAAAATCAGGTTTTTTTAAAGGAAACGGCACTCAGGGCAGATGACTCATCTTCATGACAGAGAAAATGTAAAGCTCTTGTCTCTTCTCTTGCAGTGGCTCATGCGCAGGACACACACAACCCCTCCACAGAGAAGCCCCTGATTCAGTGTTACAAGTGTGGGGAGCCATGCAAGGGTGAGGTGCTCCGTGTGCAAAACAAGCACTTCCACCTCAAGTGCTTCACCTGTAAAGGTACCTTTCCTCACACATTTAAAACATGAAATACTGACAATATTAAAACACAAAAGAATGGTCTTTGGTAAATGGTCAGTGCGTAAGGAACATACAGTATTTTAAAAGGAGGATTTGGGTTGACGGCTCTGATGTGCGACAGTTTAAATTTACAGGTAATTTGATACAACGGCAACAGCGGGACTCCCTTGATTCTGTGTTTGTGCCATTGTGAACTATAAACATATACATCAAACCTTTTTAGGTTGCAAAATAAGATATAAAGTTAAAAAAAGGAATGATCAGAAATCTTGTCTCACATTCTTAAAACAATAAATATATTCAAACATTGCTGACAGCAATTACTTAGATAACTGGTTGAAGTGTTGGCCTGGTATAGACTTTAGATTTTTTAAATTCATATGTCTTTGGCAGCTAGCGTTGGCATTCGGCCTCACCTGTGTTAAGGTTCACTTTACTCGGTATAAATTTGCTCTCAAAACGGTGGGTCAAGATTTGTTGCAGATGTTGACTCTTGTAGGATAGATCTGGCCCACTGCACCCCTGATATCTCCAATCTTTGGCGTTGCCAGACGGCTACTTAGATTCCCAAAAGCCCAGAATAACACAAGCAAACAGCAAGATTAGTATCAAAATCTGTCCTTTTACAGGTAGATAAAGACTGTCAAGTCTTTAATCAACAGTTATGTCCGTGGAATTGGTCTCCTTAAAAACCAACTTTTAATGCATTTTTCTTATTTAATTAAATCCTGAGGAAAAAGAACTTGAGTTCTTTTAAATTTCTCCCAGCGCCGAACCAGCCCAGAGAGGAGATAACTTGATATTTTGCTGACATGCCAGAGTTGATATCACTCTAACCGGTCCATGGGGCTGGGTTTTAGGGCTCGTAGCCAGTTAGAGCCGACGGCTCGTCTTGAATAGCATCGCGCAGACGTGTGTGTTGTGGCTTAGCCACTGCCGCAGACATTCCTGTTTCAAACATGGCGTAACACCACTGGAGTGGCAGTGCAACCCCAAACTAACCTGGGTTTTAATTTTGTGTACATGACAAGGTTATATTTGAATGAAAGGAAGTTTCTTGTGTGGAATGAAACATTTGGACCCAGTTATCTCCAAAACCAGATCAGGGCCACTTCCTCCACCATTGTAGTTGTAGTTTTTTTTTGCTTTTTTGTCCCTCTTTGAGTTTTCCACCTCCTCACTGACAAAGACCAAACCTTGAAAAGATAATTCAGCCACGTTCCTTTTTTTTGTTGCCGTACAGATACTTTATGACTCACTCATTTTACTGTGAGCGTTCATTTCACGAGGTCAGTGAGCCTTTCAGACAAACACAAGACCACCGATGCGTAGTTTCAGGTCTTATATCGACCGAAGAGTTCAATGACCCGACTTTCAGCTTGCCCGATATGTGTGTCCCATATAGTGTGTGGCTGTGATCTCGCCCAGGGGGGCTTCTTCATGAAGAATGGGGAGTATCTGTGCATGCTGGACTACCAGCGGATGCACGGCACCCGCTGCAATGGCTGCGGGGACTTTGTGGAGGGGGAGGTTGTCACTGCTCTGGGCAAGACCTACCACCCCGCCTGCTTCGTCTGCACCATCTGCAAGTAAGAAACGCTCCTTTCAGATCAGCTTATGAAGCGCAGATCACACTGCATACTATATGGAGAATTTTTTAATTTGGTCCAAAATGTTTATAATTCTGCAGTAAATTTGTAGAACCAGAAATAAAGGAGAGAGATATGTTTCATACTCTCATTAACAAATGGTTATGAAAGTATTACCATACCTAATTTACAAGATAATGACTTGGTGTGAAGAAAACAGGAATCGGCCAGCGGATGCCCCAAAAATAAAAGAGTTTCTGGTCATCCACTAATCCACTCTTTATACAAAGAGCTCTCAGGAGAGAAACATATTTTCTCTTCAACATTAATAAATAAAAATGCAGTTACAGTAAGTGGTTTTTCAAAATAAATTAATAGTCTGTCCATAATTTAGCGGTGTGGTCAGGAGACCTCTAACTCGCTGGTGCCAGCCAGTCATGAACTTGAACGATTCGCATCAGCTCATGTCTTCGTCTCCTTGACCGGTTGTTGACATCCCTCCGTCCCAGGCGACCTTTCCCTGCCGGGGACAGGGTGACTTTCAACGGGAAGGACTGTCTGTGCCAGTACTGTGTCGAGCCCATGTCGCCGGGCCCGAAGGACGTTCTGGGTTCCAGCAGTAAGTCACTCTCATCTTCAACACCCGGGTTTAATAAAGACAAGGGTTTTTCCGAGCATGAGTAAAAGGAACGTGTTCTCCTGGGGAAAAAAAGGTCAGCATTCTTTAAAACGATGACGTGATTCTAGCCGTTTAAAGCACGCAACTATAGGATTGTAGGCAACACGTCTTTAGTGAATAGCTAATTAAATACACACTGTCTTGATGATCATTGCACGCAGGCAGATTTTGGTCCATTTAAAATAAGGCTTCTTGGCTGTTTTCTCCGTTTTTAGCAGCTACTAAGCCGAAGGATGTAGGCGTGATGTGAGGGCTTTCCTCTAACCAACCCACCTCTCCTTTGAACGCAGCGGTTTTCAGCCAGCCATGCTCCTTTGTGTACAACACCGAGACAGGCGTTGCTAAATAATGCAGAACTGTGCATTTCCTCAGCACTGCAACAGAGACTGTGCAACTCCGAAGCCCCTCCTTTATCGACTCCTCTCAGCCCCCCCCCCCTTTCTTTATTTTCCAGTTCTCTCTCCCGCTCATTCCCTCTCGGCCTTCCTGTTGGCATCTGAAGGGCTTTTAGACAGGGTCACCTATAAATAAGGCATGGTGATTCTCCTCACGTCACCACCGAAACCTCGTTATGCCTCATGCAGTTACCGTCCCCCGTGGTTGCAGTGGGCCCTGCCTTCCTTTCATCCTCTGTTCATTAAAGAAGAGAAGACGTGCTGATTGTTCTTGCAGAAACCAACCTCTCACAGTATCAGAGCCTCAGGACTGCTGGGAGATGGATGGAACTTTTAGGGACAGGATAAAAGGAAATGTGTGCAACAGAAGGACCCAGACGTTGGTGACTCTTTACCTCCACCTAGCGTCCTGGGTGATAAATAAAAATGAAGCGCTCTTCAATTAATTTTTTTAATTGTAGCTTATTCTTAAAGTGGGTCATAGGAAAGCACCCAGAGAAACTCACACGAGTCAAGGGAGAACATTCAGACCCAGAGCCCACAATCTAAGCTTCTTGCAATTAGGTGAATTTGTCATACCAGCACACTGCCCTTCACTAATAGCAATAAAATATGTTCTTTGGAATCCAACTTTATTATTACCCTTATTTCCAATAAATAAACTTATTTTCTGCTGGAAGCTTTTTCTTAACCGTCCCTACACAAGAAACAGGAACAAAGGAAGACTTTAGTGCTCCAAAAAGTCTCTATTTATTTGATCAATTTGTGCAGCAAACCAAACAATGCCTTCATTATTTATTTATCATTTTTTACTTTTCTGTTGGTTCCCACTTTTCCTTTCGGCCTGTCCTTAAACCACTGCCCGTTTGCTTTTGCCAGATTGTGCAGGATGTGGTCGAGACATTAAAAATGGCCAGGCTCTTCTGGCGCTGGACAGACAGTGGCACCTGGGCTGCTTCAAGTGTAAGGCCTGCAGCAAAGTGCTGACCGGCGAGTACATCAGCAAGTAAGCTGCTCACACCAGCTGGGATTATCAGACGAATGTCAAAGATTCCCATGTAGGTGTGTTTATAATATGGTGTGTATTTGTATTTGTCTTTACAGGGATGGTGCCCCCTACTGTGAGAGGGACTACCAGATCAATTTTGGAGTTCAGTGTGAGGCGTGTCACCAGTTCATCACTGGGAAAGTGCTTGAGGTGAGACACACACACACACACACACACACACAATTACACATTGAAGCTGGAGTAGGACACGAGATAACAATATGTGTGATTTCCTTTGTCTTTACTCAGGCCTCTATTTTAGGTTAAACATCCTCGCATTTTAACTAAACGTGCGGATAAATTTGTGTATATGTGACATATGTCTGCTGATGCTTCTAAATCATTGCTTTTGTTAATTCGTTTTTAGTTTAAACTGCTTATAGCTAATGCAGATAAAGAAAAAAATGGCTGCATTGCAGAAGATTTCATTTAAATTTCATTTTTCATCGAAACGTGTTGTGTTCGAGTGGAATTGTAGCTTGTACTTTATAATCTCCTGCGTAATCCCTCATCGTACGACCAAATAAATATTGGAAATGATTCTAATCAACTACAAGACTTTTTTGTTCATATAAAAGCTTATATTATATAAACATTACATAATGTGCGAAATAAGATTTGGCACTTGGAAAATGATCATTATTCATGAATGTTTCTTCCTGCAGCGGTTAAAAAAAGGGCTTTATTCATTTTGCCTAAAACTGTAGCGGTATTCCCGCCCCTGCTGTGGTCTCCTCTCTCCGTCTGTCCTGCAGACGCTCATCCACTAAGACACCCAGGTGTTGTATTCATTTGAAAATGTCACTGGCAGCCAGCCGTGCTCAGACCCGTCAGGCAGCACAGATACAGGCCTCCCTGATTATGGGAGAGGACTTTTCTCCTCTGAATCTCTGGATCCGCTGTGAATTTGACTAAGAGCACTTGACGTGTGCAGTACCTTTTTACATATGCTCCCATGCATAAAGAACCGCTGAGTGTATTTAAATGAAAGGTTTTAACAGTAGTCCTGCTCTCCTTTTCTAACCAGAGGTCTCTAAGTGTTGGTTCTAGTGGAGCCAGGAATCAGCCGACTCACAAGCACAGCCCCCTCCACCTCCCTGGCCCCAATGCGGGACCCTTTTTTAGAGGGTGCGCTGATCCCTGATTTTTATCAGGATCTTTTTGTCTGGCCCTTTCGGCGCCCTACAATTTGTCTCCTGTTTGCGTTTGCCCCTCAGAAGATCACTGACCCTCAAACTGACCAATAGAAGCCAGTATACAGGGGCGCAGTTTCACTTCTATGCAAATATACAAGCTTTGGGTGCTTTAACAGTGTTTTAAATGCCTAGAGAATGATGAAAACTATTTAGTGGCACGCTACACATTTATTATCTATAAGAGCGGCTTTGAATGTGGGAGCCCTATTGGGTGGGAGCCGCAGTAAAGCGTTGCCCTCTCAATTTTTATGATCCGGTACAAATGCAAATATTCATGCTTTCATATCTCTGAGTGGCCACTTGGCAGCAGAAACGCTGCTCTGTGTTACAAAGCAGAGTTTCATTTGTGTATTTATCGTGGCCTTTATAATGGCTCACTCAGCAGACAGCGCGCTACATCAGAGGTGATGGAAATTCAGGTGCTCTTACAGTCAGGTCATTTTATTGAATTGCTCTCTGATATATAAGGCAAGGTTGACAGTCGTCGTGTATTCACTTGAAAACAGGCACATTTCCTCCTTTTTAATGATTTTTTTTTTAAATAAAGCATGACTGAAATAGAGTATATGTGTTGGAAAGCACAGTAGCCGGGCGGCTGTTTCCTCATCAGCGACTGATGAAGGGAGGGGCAGCAGCACAAAGATCACCTGATCTGCAAATGCAGAAAGTAGCTAAGAAGAGGTGCCAGGCTGAGTTTTGTTCCTGTTGTCACCGATCTTCACTACGCACTGATGAAAAAGGGTTTTTTTTTTCTTTACCTCAGGCAGGAGATAAGCACTACCATCCCAGCTGTGCACGATGCAGCAGATGTAATCAGATGTTCACAGAAGGAGAGGAGATGTATCTGCAAGGTGAGCAAAAGTTAGACGCCTTTGCAAGAAGTCTAGTTTTTCCTGTCAGTTTTACTCGGAATTTTTTTTATTTTTTTAAGATTAATGACCCAAATGATTTCAAAATGAGCACTGTGTAGCGTATTCAACTTTTATAGGCAGGTGTCTGATAGGTATTTTAGTCATTAATGTCAAGCACCGGTGTATTTAATGCATAAATTGTCTCTGCTTCCCTTGGCAGGATCGACCGTCTGGCATCCTGGCTGCAAAAACACTGCGAGAACAGAAGAGAGACACCGGGAGCGGGTAGGAATTTGGTCATTACCGTCTCCGTCGACATTCGGCTCATGTTACGCGTGGTTTTGCGCTCTCCCCGTTCCATTTGCTGAACGGCTAAAACAGTTGTGTTTTTAAAGATTCAGCCTTTAAAGAACTTTGCACGAGTCTGCATGTGCGTGCATATATGCCTATCCGTGTGCATATTTACATGTTTGCTTTGATGAATGTGTGAACTGTGAGTTGGGCAGGAGAGACACAACCCCTGTGTGATGTCCTGTGAACCCCCCCTCTCCCTTCCTTCACAGCTATTGCCTCCGTCCCTCTTATTCCTTCAAAAAACAGAAAGGCAGGTACTGTATTCGCTGTTGGCTATGCGATGGCATCATCCTGTGGTTCACCACATACATAGTACACGATGTGCCGTGTGCTGCCCCCCGTTGGAGAGAGCCCGCAGTGCTTTCCTTGTGTGTCCCATGGAGCCATTCAGTGTTGTCCTTTAACCCATTACTCGCAAAGCAAGTGCGCATGAGAAAGAGATGTGCCCACACGGAAGAACACACACACACACACACACACACACACACACACACACACAGAGTAATTGGTGTTTTCTAAGTCCCCGTTTACCCATTAGGCAAAAAGCTCATTTAATTACATGTCATTCAGACCTGCCGCTGCTCATTCCCCATAAACAGGCATGAGATCGTCAAAGCACATAACATCACTGCACTGAAGCACTCATTCACTTTGCGAATGTGCAAATGAATGATCTAAAAAGGAAGTGTTATTAGTTCAATGCTGGAATACTAATGAAATGTAAATGCCTTTTTTCCCCTTCCAAACCCCTCTTTTAATGCGTAAAAGATTAGCAGAACGTTGGAGTGTTTTTAGTAGATGTGATGATGTGCAATGATGGCAGCGATGTCTGGTGAGTCACTGCGGCTTACTGACAGATGCTTTGGTGTTTTTTTTTTAACAGCCTACGAGGTCGTCGTCCGAGAGTATTTGTTCCAGACCTGGTTCAAGCATACCTGGCTCACCAGGTCACACCATCTATGTAAGAAATGAGCAATATTTTTCCCCACGCAGCTTGTCCAGCTTGTCTCTTTAGGCAGAAATTCCCTGTTTTTGACTCTTGCGATATTCACAAACAGAACTTTATTTAAGTAGCAACTTCCATTTACCCTTGTGTTTGTCTGTGTATGTATGTTTTGTCTTTATGTGTCTCCTTAGGCAAAAGTAGACAATGAGATCCTTGATTACAGAGACCTAGCTGCAATTCCAAAAGTCAAAGCCATTTATGACATTGAGCGCCCTGATCTTATTACCTATGAGCCCCTGTACACCACCTCCTTGGATGACAAAGAAGAGAGACAAGAGAGTGTGGGAGAGGTAAACACACAGACCGCATGCATCCTTCCGCATGCACGCCAAACGCATGCACAATTGGTTGTGTGTCGAGTTTTATTTCTAACCAAACCAAAAAGCAGGTGTATTGTGTGAGATTTAATATTCTAGAATTAAAAGTAAGTAGCTCTACTTACGCTCTGTGCTCCCCACAGCTCCACTCGGCAAGGAGAGAGCGTTCACCCTTGCCTGATGACAAGGTAGGATACTGAAGAATGTTTCATCTTTATCCTTAAATTGATCTTTTAAAGGTGTGTAACAGAAAAAAAAACAATTGGTCTACAGCTGGGGTGGACCAATGTATTTATTAAAGTTTAAACCTGTGTGTTTTGTTTTAGTCCTCTACAAACACGGCAGTGTAGTTTAGGTCCTGTCTATGGCGTGTAAGTTTTATATAATAACCTGTGTGTGTGTGTGTGTGTGTGTGTGTGTGTGTGTGCTAGGGTTATGACAGAAGGGATCGCATCCTCCAAAGATCCACCAGTCAGGGCTCCATAGGCTCACCAGTCTATAATCGCCATGGTTACACCCCTAACTTGTCACGGTCGCCACAACATTTCCACAGACCCGGTGAGTATTCAGGAAACACTGCACACGTCCGATCTGAGATCTCTGCTAGTGTCTTTGCACTTCACCACTCCTCCATTTTAGCTTTCTCACTTCCTTCCTGTGAAGCTGTTGCACACTTGAAAAGAGGAATGTTGACTTTGGGTTGTAATGTTTTTGATTGTTCTTGATTAAAGTCTTTCTTCTACAGCCCTAAGTCAACTTTCACCCCTTATGGGTTTTTGTCCTTCTATGCTTTCCTTCCCATGGCTGGACGCACCTTTTTCCTCTTTTCGGATGAATATCCCTCTTTTTTTTGCCTGTTTCTGTGGTTCCCCTCCCCTGTCTCACACCCTTCCTGCCTGCAGAGGCTCTGACAGGCATGCAGAAGCTCTGTTCCTCCCTCTGCAGTAACAGTGTGGGCTCCAGGAAATAATGACTCCCGCCCCACCTCCCCTTTCAGACACCACTTCCTCCCTCATAGCCAAGGTAAGAGCCCGATCCAGCCCTGTTCCCTGTCCCACCAAAAGGACACCAACACATCATCTGCATCAGCCACCCGGATCTCTACTCCCCTGTCACTAACCCTGTCTCATACCCTGGGTTCACGGCCGCTCCTCATCAGATTGTCATGGTTGAAATAAATCCATCCCTGTACTTCCCAGGTTCTCCCCTGTCTAATACGACATATTTATTTTCTGTAATAAATCCTGTCAACATAAAAAAAAAAATATGGTATTTACATTTACGTTTTTATATAAAAAATACTAATAATATACTGTAGTAATATACATATTTAATCAAAAGAACATTAAAAAATATCTGTGTGTTTAGATCTTTACCACAGGAGAATTAGTAAATGATGTTAAATAACACATTCCAGCAGAAATTATATTACAGTAACAAAATTGACCTTATTCATGACACACCAATCCGATCCTAAAACCTCTTCATGTGGCTCTCTTAGCCCGATGCATCTATTACTCACATCTCCCCAGCAGATGCTCCCTCCATTCCCCTGAATCCCAGTCCGCTGCTCCAGTTTAGCTGCGGCGTGTTTCACAGTGACCATCGTGGTTGTCCTTCACTGCTCCCGGCTCATGTTCTTTTCTCGGTTCTTCCTGCTGGAGGCACAGACCCCCCGAGTGGCCGGAGCTCCCCTCTCCCACTCAGGCCTGACAGCCGGCCAGGCACCCCGCCTCTGCCCCAGACCCCTAAACATTTTCACCTTCCAGGTAGGAGGTGGAGCACACCCTGTCGCTGCTGTTCTATTCTATTCTATTCTATTCTATTCTATTCTATTCTATTCTATTCTATTCTATTCTATTCTCTTCTATTTTACTTTCAGATTTATTCATCAAATTTCATGTAATACTGTATATTTTTTAAATGGCATTTGCTATCAGGGCGTCAACAGAAGCCAAATTGTTTTGTTTGCTACACGTGTTGTTTACTCCATCACTTTCTAACTTATCTGTCTTTGAATATTTTCAGATCAGGGGAGCAACATCTATAGAAAGCCACCCATCTACAAGCAACATGGTATCTTTCACCTCATGGCATCACCCGTTCCACTGAGTGGACTCTGAAAATGCTTTAAATGAAACTGTGTGTTTGTGTAACCACGCACCGGTGTCGGTGTACGAGCACGGTTTGAAGTCTGTCTCCAACCGTCTCCTGTCTGTCCTCTAGTTTGTCCTGCACTCGTGCACTTGTGCATCCCAACAAGTCACAGTGGAAAAGCTTGTCACAATTCCTTAAAGTGACACTGTGAAACAAATACTGAGTGGGAAAAAACATATCTATCCAAATTTACCAAAACAGCCTGTAAAAAATGATCTTGCTTTGATAATAGATGCTTAGATTAGGTTACATTTCAAATGCACCGACTTTTACCCAGGGCTCTACTTTAGCTCTTTTCCCCCAGAAGATTGCATGCAAATCTTCCGGGTTCTTTTCTGAATTATTATTTTTATCTTAGCAAAATAACGGTTTATACTGCAGACCTTTATTTGAAACATGCTTCTTGAAGATCACTTGCGTGTTTACCTGTTGAGGCAGCGGCCAAGGCGATGATAGATCAGTTCCCATGGTTACAAACCCTAGATACAGCTGCCGTAGCGCGCCAAAGCAAGTCTGCTGATGACATCATCAGATCTGCCACCTTCCCCGCCGCCCATGCTCCTTCTCCAGACGACAGCTCTCAGAGTGAGGGCGTCAGTTGGCCCTACGCTCGCTCTGTCTTAGGTACAGTCAGCTCCCGATGAGCATGTCCGCTCTGCTGTCTCCGAGCAGTGCACCGAGCACTCCGCCACTACCTACCTGCTCTAATCTCTCTACGGCAAAGGCTTAACTGCATCCCCGCTTCGCTCTGAGCTCCCGCTGTTTCCAGGGTGGCGTCAGTGTTTTCCTTTGCGTTTTGCTTGCACAGAGCAGAAATGTTTCCCTCATTTTGGTTTCTGCCTTGTTATTTAGCGCTTGAGAAGACTTTTTATTTTGAAGCTGCCACATAATATTTGCACTAGCTTCACACATTAGTGCCACAAATGACTTGGACAGAGATCACTGAGACTGACTTCAAACTCTTTGTCTTGTCTGTCGTGCACTGCGCAAACCCTCTAAAATGAAGACGCGAGTGATGAAGCGAAAGCACCCTCCTCCAACCCCTCCTGTTTGTCTCGTCAGCTCTGTCTCTCATTTGTGTTCTTATCTGTGTTGTGTGAACGCACAATAAGCAGCTGCCATTCTGTCCCTTTCATTCGGATGTGCCGTGCAAAATAAAGCCTGGTTTTTTCCTCCGTCTGCGGGTGAATTTCTGTGTGTTGCATGTGACATTTTGATTCTCATCTGCAGTACCTGCCGGGTTAGAGGGTAGACGACGATCCAGAGAAGAAGACGAAGAAGAGGCCTTGAAAAAGAAGCAGCTGCAGGAGGAGCAACTCAGCAAGGTTGATAAAAAATGTCTCTAAGTAAAGTACCAGTACACGTTTGCGTGACAGGCTGATGTGAACACATCGGGATGAATATGTGTGTGTTCTGTGTAGATCCAGTCTGGTCTGGGGAAGCTGATTCTGAAGGAAGAGAGAGAGAAAGAGCAGATCAGGGAACGGCATGCGCGTAGTCTCTCTGCTCAACGCTACGACTCCAAACAAAGCAGCTGTGATGCAGGTCAGAGCTGCTACACAGATTGTAAACTTTTAATTTGATGCCCAAATGTAAAAACGTTTCGGCCAATGCAGCTGCGCCTCACTTGGCTTTTAAAACTGTGTTTCAGATCTGACTTCACCAACCAAAACCAACTCCTTGCCAGGTTATCGAAGCAATGGGTTGCATCGGGTAAGGGCTCGGTAACGCCCACGTTCACGTGCAGTGTAGTGAGATTAGGAATATATAGGAAAATTGGAACAGGAAGCAAATAATGACCCCACTGATTACACTGACCAATCATTTGATCATCCTACACCGTCACTTGTTTAAAAAGATGCTAAACGGTGGTGTTTTTGAAACAAAGCTCATAAAAATATCATCACTAAAGGAAAAAAATAGATTGAGAGAAAAAAAATTGCATGGAACACTAATTTAAAGAGTTTTTTGGAGTTTCAGAAGTAAACAGAGTCGCATCTTTCCCTCTGTTGTGTGCAGCTACATCATCGTGTCAGCAAAACTGAGTAAAATGAGACGCTGAGAAATGAAACCTACTCATTTGTCCTACTGCTAGTTTTTCTAAGTGATTTTATGTGTTCCCACAGCCCCAGTCTACAGATTTTACCCAGTACAACAGCTACGGAGACGTGTGTGGAGGAGGCAGAGGTGAGAGCCGTAAATAAAAGCATCTCTTGGCAGTTTCATGAAAGCCACTTGAAAACCACCAGTGTCCTAAACTAAATAATAAAATAGAATCTGAAGTGTAATACAGCGTTTGAGGATATTTTCATATTGATTCACTTAGTGGGTCTTTTAGACAGCCGTGTTTATGCTGTAGTCTGGCAGGGGATCCGACAGCAAAGCCATTAATCGTGTCCCATTTTCTGTCCCATGTTGTCCTGCAGAGTTTCAGGTATGTCTCTCATCTGTTTCTCCACACGGCATGCTTCCACACCTGCTTGCTCATGAGTTCCAACAGGCAATCTGCCCTGAATGCACACTGTCCACACCCGCTACTCTCCACGCTTGCACCCATGTATCTGTCAACTACAGGGCACACACGCCGGCGCTGGTTGCTGCCCGGGCGTGCGCTGCCCTGTGGCTGATTCAGTGTGCTGCCGATGCAGCCTTCTGTGCATCTTGTCTCGTTCTGTCTGTTTTTTTTTTTCCTGCTAAATGTCTCATTTAAATATATCAGCCATAGAAAGCAAGAAAGATACCTGTGAATCCTTAGAGAACATGTAAATGAGTGCTCATCTCAAACAGTATGCAGGCTTAATGATCCATCCAGTGAAAACACATGCCCACTGTCATTAGTGGACATATTCATTTCCATTCTCCTTGCAGTCCCCTTCCGCTATATTACATTTGTGTATGTTTTATTCTTTAGCACATTAAGGATGGCCGTGCAGCACTTGCAAGGATGGACAGGGGAGTATCTATGCCTAATATGTTGGAACCAAAAGCAAGTATATTCTTCTTTTTGTACAGCATCACAATCTCCTCAGAAAGGTGTTTTAAAATTGATTCAATGTTCGTTTTTTTAAAAGTGCATTTTTTGTTTCACTTGAAAAGAAGAACGTGTTTTGCGAGCGTTAGAGCTTGCACATTAGCATAAAGGAAATCCCCAAACGACTTGAAATAACCCACGTTAGTGTGGGAAAATTGGTGGAAAGAATAGGGAGCTTCTGAACTTGAAAGACTCACATCAGCTGGTTTCCTGATCAAGCATGCTGCTTCAGGAGCTGCTGAGTCGCTCTGGCGCTTTTAGCATGCTGGCTCATCCATGCTCATCTGCACATAGCTTTGACTCAAAGTGGCTGGATACTGTATATGGCATACAGTGGAGAATCCAACGCCCAAAGTTGCATCCAAACAACTCATATCACTAAATACTGCATAGTATATGTGTAATTAACATTACTGTGTGGATATGAGTTGGTCAGGGACCACATAGAGCTTCTAGTTGTTTATTATTGAGCATTTCAGCTAAATTAACAATGACCATTTCCCAGATTCCTCCTTTACATTTGGGACTAGTTCATTAGATGACTTAGAAGCACCTCAGGTTTTCAGGACAGGCATTCCCATGTGGATTTTCTTGGCCTACATCGCTGATATTCTTATTTAAGTTTGCATTAAATCAGTCTAAAAATACAGCTTGTTATGTAAACGTTTCCATGTTTTTGCCTTGACCTAATCTGTTGCACGTTTCTACACTCGAACTAGAAAATTGCGTGCACACCATGGCACTGTGCATTTCCTTGACAAACCCATGAAATGGTTCTCACCCTCCCTTGGCCCCACGTGACAAACGTTTTAGAGCTTTGCATCAAGTTCTTTTTTTTTTTTAAGGCTTAAAACGTAACTTTGAGAGTTTTAGCTTTGACTGGTTCACTGATGAGTGTCTCCCTCTGAAGGTGTACCCCTATGAAATGCTCATGATAACCAGTAGAGGAAGAGCTAAACTACCCAGGGATGTGGACAGAACCAGGCTGGAGGTATCAGATTCCCACCTGTCTGTATTTGACACCACACATCTCTTCTCTGTGCAACCAAAAGTTACACAAACCTTTGGAAGGAATGTGCAGTACTCATTGTTTGTCCATTTTGCAGTGGGCCTTTTTGTAGCTTTGGTGCTAACCCCCTCGCATTCCTTTGTTTTTCTCCACTTTTGTTTTCAATTCTAGCGTCACTTAGGGCCTGAAACGTTCTTTGACATCTTTGGAATGGAGATCCAGGAGTTTGACAGGCTTCCTCTGTGGAAACGCAACGACATGAAAAAGAAGGCCAAGCTCTTCTAGCGCTCAAATAAGCATGCACATACTGTACATTTATCGAGATAGCACAGGACAGATGTCATTAAGGTGTAGGTTTTGGTTGTTTATTTTCTTCTGGTCCTCTGGTCCCCCCCCCCCCTCCTTTTTTTCCCCCTTATTTTTACTCTTGTATCCTGCTTTCCTAAGACTTTGACCTTGGGTGATTCATCTATTTAGATTTTGCACAAAAAACTATGACTGGGAGCCTTTTCCATGTTCAAAAATGACAAAGAATGAATGATAAATAAGGTCATGTTATTTAGTTTGACTGCATCTCTTTACTTCTTGCTTTGCTTTAAGTGGAACTGCTTTTCCTCCCTTGCTTGTTCCCTCCTACTATGTGTTGCTCTTGATTCCTGTGGAACTCTGTAATTACCGTGGAACCTCATGGCGCCTCATTATGAAATGTCCACGCTCGTAGCTTCGATATAAGTCAGCTTTCCTCTGCTTGGGCTGAAATGACTTTAGTCCAAAGTTTGCAAGAATCGGCTCAGTGAGTCTTTGTTGTAAAAAAAAAAAAAAACAAAAACCCTAAATGCCCGTGGGAAAGCAGTCAGCTGACCTAACAACAGTTTTACTAGATCTACATAGCAAAGAATCTTCCAAACCTTATGGTGGTCTCCCTCCCTGTCTTTCATACCCACCAAGCATTTGACCCTCTCAGGCTCTCATTAACTCTGTCTCTAATCTGTCATAAATCGTGATATATTTTGATGCCATATCTCATGTACCCAGCAAATACATAAAACGCCCAATGTAGGAACTAATGTATTTGAAATTACTGTTTTATAAATGAAAATCCACACTGCCATTTGTTGTATTGAAAACCTAAACCAATAAAGCTTTAAACCACCATAAACCAGTTAACCCCGCCTATCCCAGTGATACCGTGTTTTGTTTTTTGTTGTTTTTTTTTCTTGTTATTATTAGTTTTTTTTGTCCTTGTAACATTTACCAGTTGGCAACATTGTTTTCGCTGAAACCAAAATGTGGCTTAAAAAGGAAGCAGAGAACACTTACTCACACTTTTATACCCAAATATGAAAACAATGAGAGAGAAAATCTACTTCTAGTTGAACAGATAGAATACCTAAGGTCTCAAATAAAAAAACACACAACACTGACCAATTAGTTAGCAAAAGGAAATGCACAGAGATGCTATAGAAAACGTGTAGCAGTTAGTTTTAAAAGCTGCACAACCAAAAAACACCATGCCACTTTATGGCAATTATGGCAGAGTGGGAACTCCTCTGGTTACTAACAAACAAAGCCAAAAAGAATCAGGGAACACAGAACCAGCAGGAGAAATATGAGTTGATGCAGAGGAACAGTGAAAAATGCTGTGTATGATAAATGCCAGAGATTAATAAATCCATCATCTCTTCTTGAAATGAATGTGCCGCCTGATTATACCACCTGTATGTGGTGTTGCATTGAGCTGTACTACGTGTCTGTGTGCAACTATTTCTACAGGACACATTAGAAAAACAACACGAGTGTCTAAACATGCAAAGAGAAGCAGTGAAACACAGAGTGAGGCAACTGGCTGCCCGCCAATCAGAAATCTCTGTAAGTCTGTGCTTTCGATATTTTGGTTTTTGAGTTCCATTGCGAAGAAAAGCTCACATTGCGATGATGATGATGATGATGATTGTATATGCCCGCAGAAGAAGTCCTCGGCGATGAAGCAGAACATCATCCACAAATATCGCCAGATCCAGGCGGTCCTGGATGAGGACCTAAAAGTGACCCTGGCCCACCTGGAGCTGGAGGAGCGAGCTGCTGTCTCGGCTCTAGACACAATGATGGAAAAGAACTGTTCGTTATTGCAAGAGATAGAGCAGGACCTGAGCCGACTGACTGTTTCAATAAACCAGGTCTACACGAATAAACCGGTGATTACCTCTAACTCTAGATTTAAAAGGATTTCTAAACCATCTGTAATTTATTTTCATAGCTTTTTTTACATTTTGTGTCAGTGTGATCTTAATTCTTGCGCATTTCTTTGCTGGTTTCTTGATTTTTCCCTGAAGCAAAAGACAGAGAACAGGTATGAATTTATAGGACTTGTTTGCATCAGTGCTTTATGGTAACGTTGTGTAACAATCGCTGATGGTACGCCTCCTGCAGGGTGGCGGGTCTGCTAAACAGGACCGACCCGAACAGTGTGTGCCTGGATGAAGATAAAGCTGACCAGATCCTCAGCATCACTAACAACATGCTCCTGCTACTCACCTCACAGACTCCAACTATTAAAAAGCTTCTTCATAGCTGTCAGTATAGTTATCTGAAGGCTTTGAATGCTTTCTAATGCAGATTTCTTTGCATAAAATCTGTAAATACGTGTTTCCAGATTCCAGTGAGGTGCGTCTGGATCCGGACACGGCTCACCCAAAGCTGATCGTCTCCACAGATGGTGACAGCGCTGCCTACACAGACAGGTGGCAACAACTTCCTGACCTCCCCGCAAGATTTGACACCACCCTCAATGTTATTAGCTTGCAGGGATACAGCTGCGATCGCCATTACTGGGAGGTGGATGTCAGTAGCAAGACGTACTGGGAG
>CAAE01014762.1:66310-94642 GCA_000180735.1 Tetraodon nigroviridis | reverse complement strand
ATTGCACCCCGGGCGCGGATCCAAAAGGCATCCACCCTGACCCCATTACGCTGGATTGGGATACAATGTTCATTGTAGATATTGTTGTTATTGTTAGTATTATTACTTTTAGTATTTGTATGGGTTATTTTTCAATTGCTGATATGGTATAAAAGAATTTGTAGTATGTTTAGAATAATTTGGTGAACATGTAATTTTAAATACTGCTATTCTGAATATTCCCAGAAATAAAAAGCATACGTTCAATAAGAAAATAAATGTCTTTAAAATATCTTTGTTCCACTGTTATCAAATTCTCACAGATTTCAATCAATAAATTTGTTTTCTGGTATTGTAACTCTTTCACCTAACCACTAATGTGCTGATTAGTTCAACACTGTTGTTTTTTTTTCCAGCATTTGTCCAATTTTCTTTTTTTTCTTTTTTTTTTTTTTTTGAAGTGTAATATACATACAGCTCGAATAGCTATTAGGACTGATTCTTAGTTGTACCAGGTTTTGGAGAGAGTGAAAGAGCTGCATGGAGTGGTCTTATGCTCTTGGAATTATTGTTCACTGCAAAAGAATGTTTTACTCTGAGCACAGGAAAGCAATACAAGTTCCACAGCGGTAGAAAGAAGGACTAAGCAAAACAAGTGTGAGGTGGAGAAAGAGGACGATGGGGTAAAAGAGAGGAGTGTCAGAATGAGTGCCAAAAGAGGCAAGAATGAAAAAGATTATTCATTTCCCACTGGTACTTCACTGATGTTCAAAGAGCTGCTTTCCTCTCCTTTTCTTCCGCACTTCTGCTTAGTCACAGACAACTCACACTGACGCTGTGTTTTCCTGAAGAAGCACGCGGTTTTCTTTTTTTGGCCCGAAATTCAAATACGTCGGACCTGGACTGAATCCATCTAGGTGTGAGCCTCTGTGCAGAAAGGCATGTAAGGGAAGGCAAACGAAAGAATTTCATCATTCAGTCCGTTGCTCCTAATGTCAGCCATAACCGCTGTGCGCCTGTAGGCCATTCTGTCACCTGCTTCACAAGTTTTGCTCCCATGACATCAATCAGACCTGACAAGGTGCCTCACAGTTCAGGCATGTACATCAGCCCGCATTTTTCTCAAGACAATCAAATACGCGCCTGCTTACAGCGGTGATTTTACAGAACGCAGTCCCATCAAAGGGTTTTTTTTTCTTTTTTGGCTAAACCGACACTCATCTTTGGTAGTTGTAGTGATGTCATCAGTAGCCCCCCGAAAAAAACACCAAATATTTTGTCTGCTTTCTGCAGGTTACAACACATTAAATGGCTCGGAGGTATGTCAATTAAGATTCTTCGTGCATTTTGACTTTGGGGGCCTGTTTAGAATTTTTGCACGTGTGTGAGATCTTAAATCCTGCGTCTAAATTTTGTGCATATTTAGGTCTCTGACAGATTTTGACAGAGTTGTATTTAAAAATCTTCCAGGGAACAGTGTCTTGTTTGTGAGGAGCTGCAGGTCCAGGCACGGTGCAGCAATACCTTACTTTCGGTCCCTCTTTTTGTTTCCATTTTTCTATCAGCAACTGTTTAAAGATATCGGCCACCATGCTGGTGCGGATGACAGATTGATAGAGGTTCAGGATCAGGATAAGGACATTTTCATCTGATTCAGAGATAAATTAAGGCTTAAACATATCAACATGCCAGCCCATGTGGGATACTGTATGTCTGCGGTAGCAAGTATCCTGTTTCTCTAATTGCCCTGTGCTGTCTAGTCATGGTTGCTCAAATGTGTGTGATTGAGTTAATTTGGTGAAATTAGTCTAGAAACAATTGCACTTTGCCCACCTGTGTACTTTGAGAAATGTTTTTCTTAGGCCTCTTTTTTAGACTCTTGTTTACATGTTCTTAGAGATGAAGCAATATATATGCGGTTTTTAGGTGTTCTAAACTATTGTATAGTATTCCAAGTCAAGATTCCTTACAATATTCAACTTATGCCCTCCATAATATCCGACCCAGCCAGCCCATTTTCACCCTCTCTGTGAAGTTTATAAGCTAACACATACCTCTTTAGTTACATTCCAGCTTTCCCTCGTCTTAAAGTGGAGACTTTATGACAGAAACAGTTTTGTTTGATTTAGCTCAACGGGAGACCACCAACAGTTCACCTCTCAGCAGAAACATTTGTTTTAACTTTTTGATGATTTCTCTGTTATCCTTTATCTGGTGTTTTTCTTTTTGTCCTCCCCCCAACTTGTGTCTGGGCATGCTTGTGTATTTAACAAATCATTAACAGGCCGAAGCCCAGTCCGAGGGCAGCCACTGCTTGGCACCCCCTAGGTGGGGTGCTGACAGGGTGAGGGTCTGAAGGAGCAGAATTTAAGAGGTCAGGTCAAACGGTTCAGTCTTGCTGTGTGTAGGAAGGGTAGAATTTTGGAGGGGGTGCTGGGGTGGCAGTAGAGTAAAAGCAAAAGGACGGCATTGAGGTCACGGGGCGAAAATTGGAGTTTGGAGCTGCTGTCATGCTGAGGGGATCCAGAGTCTTCTGGCTGCCAGCCTGAGGTGTTTGGTTTGCCATTAACTTCACTGTGGTTTATTTTTCAAGTCCTCTCCAGCTGTACCATTCTTTGAAACATATTGAGTTGTTAAGATCAGCACCACAGGTCAGATGGACCTCACCTCATAAATGGAGCTCAAACTCTATTCAGTCTGTGGGTGCAGGACCCAGTTGGTTTTGTTGCTAACGGTTGGGTGTTCAGACCATTATCTAGGGCTGCAGGTCTTCCAGAAAGTCAGAAAGTTGTGGTCTCTCAGACAGGCATAAAAGCTCATCTGTCTATTAGGCCGGAGGATATAAAAGAGAACAACATTGCCGGCTTTGTGAGTTGATGCCCATAAAAGTGCGCCGGCGAAACGCAATCCTGTAAAAATATTTTCTTCTCATTAACCTGTCATTGGTGGAGCCGTGACACATAAGCAAAGGAGTGGTGGGACAGAGCGGGCTGAGTGGAGGAATATTGTTAGGGAAAGTCCTGGGGCCCGCAGAGGGAGACTTCCCTGCCTTTATGCTTTCTTTGAGGCCATCCTGTGGTAATGTGTTGAGAATGGTTTCAAAAAAACAACCTTCTAGTGGGCCCCGAGTATTTAAACAGCAGCCGTTAGCATAAATCTCTCTGAACTACAGAGCCCAGACTTGTTCAGGGCACTGACATGCAGACCTTGAAACACACGCTCTCACACACATACATTTCGTCACAGGCAGTCTTTTATTTTAGGCCATAGCTTGTTTTTACATGTCTTTCACTTGTGCTGCCCCACTATCGGACTCGATATTTGTCTAGCTGCATGAGTGTTTGTGCGAGCTGCGCTGTTTTACGCGCGTCTGTCAGTACCCTGCCAAGGCTAGGTCCCTTGTCAGGGCAAAATGTATATGTTTGAGCAGGATAATGGAGGCATTATATTATGAGCTGTGTTGGAGAGAGTTTATTTGAAGGAATCTGGACCTGTGTTTATTGCTCTTTGACTTGAGATTAGCTCAGCACGACCTTGGGCCAGAAAAGAGCTTTGCCCTAGGCCCACCCAGGCTAGGTGTGTTCAGCCCTGGGTCATGTTGTGCCTCTTCATTTAGGCTTGTCTGTATAAATTATAGGTTTCTGTTTTGGCAAGAGTGGTTGACACTTGAAATTTAATGCTGTTTCATTCTGTTTTTACTGTTATAAAACAGGGAAAAGACAAATGTCCAAAAATAACAAATGCTACTAGGTCAACATTAATGATCTCATTTACACTGTGACAAACCTTCCTTAGATTCAGTTCAGCATCCTGCTCAAGGCTGAATTGCAGAAATGGACAAGCATATGCATATACACCATGAACACCTCCATTCAAAGTGGACAGAGTGAGAACACCACTGGGGGAAATGAGTAGCAGATGTGATTGAACAGTCCTGCAGATGGGGGTATGAATCCCCTCTTATTAGGGCACAAGTTCACCTCCTGCTCCTCCCTCCACTGAGTCTGAAAGTACATCACTTTGACCCTGTTAAATAATGTATGATATCTGGTTTCTAACACCTCTGTGAGTGAAAGTAAGTCCTAGCTTACCCCCTTCTCCCATGTTACCAAGTTGTTTCTGTCGTAATGTAATAAAAACCAGCCAAGGTGTTGTAGAATCTCTGAAGGAATCAGTGTAGATCATGTTGTTTACACCTTGTAAGGTCAGTACTATGACAAGATACATGACTCAGGGTTCTTTAACCTTTTTTCTGTTGTATTTTAATTATCACTTTAAAAAATTGTTGCTGATGTAGTGTATGATGGAAAGCAAAACTAACTGATGAATTCTGGAAACAAATTGGCGATAAACCTACAGCAAAAAAGAATATGAACAAGACCCTAGACAGTGATTATCTTTGACTGATAATGCAAGCTACCAAAGTCTGTACAAATTCATGCACAGACACTGTTTGAGCAGCTTATTAAAACATAATATTTTTTGCCGCAGCAGCAGGAAGGTGAATAATGGCCTCTTGTCACTTTCACTGTTTTGGAAGAAGCTCTGCTGAACTTAATCTGTGTTTTGAATTAGTGATGATTAAAAAAAAATGGATGGACGGACTTCAGTTGATAGTTGTGATTGTTACTAGCTATTAATTACCTCCTGGCATCAAATGTAGAACATAAAAAAAATTCAACCTCTCAACTAAACACTAAATCTATTTTGTAGTTGTGCAAAAAATCAGCAAAGTCATCTCATGCAATAACTCAACAAAGATCTCTCTTTTTTTTTTCATAGAATTGGTTGGTATGTTAAATCCTGCGGTGAAATTGTAGATGTTAAACATAATTCGGCTTTGCACATAGAAATGAAATGATGTGAACATTTATTCAGATAGAGGCACCTTTATTTACTGTCTGATCACAGAAGACGAAAAGGAGACGCTGTCTCATAGTGCCATTAGTTTCCTTTCTTTTTTACTCAAATCCAGTTTAGTTTGGTCAGCAACATAAAACACATCAATTCATTTACTCCTGTTTGGTTAGTCAGGAGCTGTAAAGGATACTGGGCATAGCAAGCTCTCTGTCTGGCAGGAAGAAAAGGGAAAAGGCTGAAGGTAAAAGTGGTGTAGGTTTTCATGAGGAGTCCTTGGCTGCAGTGACACCCTGGATTTATGTGACTGATTAATAGAGGTTCAGAGCTATGGGGCTTAGGGTCAGCGGGAAAACAAGACAAAAAGGATGAACAATGGAGGAGAGGAACAAAGTGACACTTGTATGCTGGGAAGTTGTCCTCAAAATAGTAACTCAGCACTGATGCAGCACAAACTCAGGGGACCTATCACAATTATTCTTGTACAAATATGAAGGGTATAAAAATGTCTAGTTTATAATAGTTGACAGTTGCGTGCACGCAGTCAAGTGGTGTTTCACACTGTAATGGCTTCATGTAACCATTTAGGTTCTACTGATATGAACAAGGACACGCAACACGACAGTAAACTTTGCTAAGAAATAAGCACAAGTTGGGCTCCAGCCGTGGAGTAACTGGAGCCTTGTAGACTTGAGCCTCGCAGACCTTGTCAGTTATCGCTGTCACCTTTACATCCCTCTCAACACAAGCAGGCACAGGGAGAGAGGGCCAGGAAAAGGGGTGGTGAAAGATTTGGTGTGCAGGAGATGCTGAGGTGCTAGAAAATCCTGGATTGCAGCCACCGAAGAAAGAAAGACCTAACCAAAAGCAGTTTCTATGTCTGGAAGTCTTACTGGGCAGATTCAAAAGTTCTCATTCTGGGACTTTTTTGGCCAATCACACACAGTTCCTTCTACCACCTCCCACTGCCTTCTTTATACCTCTTACTGAGCTAACAGCTACTCACTCAGCAAGATCCGTAAGAATAATAGACCAATTCACTTCCAGCTATTACTTTGGCTGCTTCACTCTGCACATCACTCTTGTGTCTCAGTGATCTAACTTTCAAGACTCCCTGGTGGTCTGTCTATCTGTTAGATTAGAGATGGATAATGCGTGCAAGCTGATGCAAAATATATAAACGATGGAGAAGCCAAAAGAATCTGCAGAGGTAGCTGCGAATTAGGAGGACTTGGAGCCAAAGAGGGGAAGAAGAAGAAAATCTGGGAAAGATAAAGCAAGTCACCGGTGACCTCAGTCTTCACTTTCCAGCCAATAAAGGAAAAAAAAAAAAAAGCTGACAGATAGGTTGTGGCAAACCAAGCTTTTTTTTTTCTTTCCCCTCCCCATTTTCTTTTTCCTCTTCCCAGACCACTAATAGCTGCATCCTCTCATGCCGCTCCATCTGTCTCTTCGTCGTCTTCCTGATGAAGATTTACACCAACACAGCGGTATATATCATTTTAATGACTGTCGGCTGTAATCCAGAACTGAATATGATTATCACTTACATCTACAAAAAGGACAAATCAGCTTTTGCAAAGCTTTGCGTTGGTCTAATTTGATTTGATTTAACTGATTTTTTTGTGGCCGAACACGTTTCCTCCTGTTTCTCCCCACGGTTTGTTTTTCTTGGGGGGGGGGGGTTGACATGCAGTGTCCTGTCGGTAGCAGCGCGTCTGTGCTGAGCAGGTGTTTGAATCTCCTGTGCGTACAGGCGTGTCCAACCATGGCGTTGAAGGGCGTCTATAGAGGTGAGGTGGAGTGTGAAAGTGTTACGCCAACTGTGCTGACAGTCACGGAGGGCTGCAGGTCGTCAGGACGCGGAGAGCATCAGACCAGTGTTGGCTCGTTATCATGTGTAGCATTCCACCACTGACCATCTGCTGGCAAAAGCACTTAAAGAATTTTGTGCTACTGGCTCACTTTGAATTTTTTTATTTTTTTCAAGCCTCTGTCTACATGTTAGCATTCGCTCGGCTTTCTTGCACAGCGTTGTGAATTCAAGCTTTACTCTTTAGCCGTACTTATACGTTGGGTAAAAGTAAAAAAATCTTGGCCTCAAGAAGACAGATCCCGTTTCCCAGATTCTTCTGTTTTTCATTTCTGTCAGAACAGCCTAGTTCATTCTCCTGGCATCCCACACTGCATGTAAAAACAAGCAGCATATTTTCCATAGGCCCTCTGACGGATCAGTCCTGGACACAGATCCTATACAACTGCGGTTTATTCTGTGGTATTTCCTATGTGTTTTCTATTTTAGGTTTATGTCAACATCTGTTCCTGGTCCAATTTTGAGGCAAACCAGCACTTTTTGACCCCGAGTGCACAAACCGTTTAGCGTTCATCCTCCAGTTTGGCTGCCTAAAGAGCTGAAAGTGTTACTGCTTGTGCTGAGATTGTGCTTCGGGCACGTTGCAGGCGCCTGTTTGTTTACAGAACTGCGCTGACGGTGTGTGTTTGTTCAGTGTGACTGTGATAGAACACAGGTCACCGATAATGGAGTCTCCTCCTCTTCTCTCCTCATTCAATCCTACACTTATTTTCTTTTCCTCTCTACCTCGCAGCTGTTTTTGTTCAGCTTTATTTACTTCCATCTCAGATGTAAACTCAAATGCAAGGTTGTACTCACTTCACAAGCACAAACGATAGCGCTCGTGTCTTTGCACTTTCTGAGAAACTTTGCTTATGCAAAGAGCAGAGTAAGTTTGATACAGGGTTTGCTACCAGCAAGGTTTCTCTACACATCAAACCTTTACTCATAGGTTTGGCACAATGAAATGATTTATCATCCTAAAAGCTGGGGTGACCTATTAAGATATAATTTTTCGCTTTCATATAGTCACCAATAGCCAGATACTTCGCATTTGATTAAACTCTCAGGTTTTTCTTTCTACCTGCAGGGGCAGTACCGGCCTTCAGACCTTTTGTGCCCAGAAACCTTTGCATGGGTACCAATTGAGCAATGCACGCCACACCTGGACCACGCTCGCTATGCTCGTTTCAACCAGGATCCCGATGCAGGTACGGCTAACTTCGGGTAAAATCCACAACTGTGGTCTCAAATCTTTTGACAAATATTAATCATCTGTGTTAAACTCCAAATTAGCTGCTAAAAATGCAGGATTCAAACAAGTGGCCAAATAATGAACTCATTCCTTTTTACCCTTATGAAACTAGGACTTGATGCTTATTTATTGTCGTGGTCTCTGATATTAACTAAGTGCAGCTGTTACCACTGGTGACAGATGAGACCATCTGAGCATCAGACGCCAACATTAATCAAGTCAATCTGACTCTTTCATCTTGTCATTTGCTCTGGTTTCCTTTGTTTTTCTGACTGTTTTTTTAGTCAGAGGTGAAGGAGTTACTCAGATGGTATTTAAGTAATAGCTGTGCTAAAATAAAATACACTCTGCTACAATTACCCACCAACAAGTTAACATATTAGCATGATTTTATCCTGACAGCACTTGAAGTTGAAGTAATAATACGCACGTCAAAGTTGGACTGGTTTTTCAGTGAATAAATGACTTCAGTTGATTGATTCATATCCAAGTCCACCCAGAATGCATTTTGATCAGATTGTGTCTTCTCTCTTTAGTGGTGCTTTGTAAATAAGTATAAAATATGCTAATATGAAGGCAGCTACTGTCTGTTATGAACTTTATTTCCTCACAGATTCTGCCCTTTGTGTTACCTACAACCTTTTGCCCCGATGGTGTCAGGGTGACTGTGGTCTTGCATGTAATTGAACAGGGGTAAAATGGTTGGCCAGCTCCTTCCTTTCTCAAATCCTTCTCCAAATTCTACACCAGAAGTCCAAGTGGTCGAGTCAGCGCTGTCGTTATGGAGGGACCTTGTTGCTTTTGGAAGAAGTAGTAAAATTAGTAATAATACAAGTTCTGCACAAGGTAGACTGGCAGGCGCCCATTGCTTAGACTGGCAGGGTGAGACATGGGGGCCAAAGGGAGTTTAATAGTTGAATTGTGCTTTAGGAAAGCTTTGGATAACCACAGAGAGATTTCTCTGTTGTTTTCCAGGGTGCCAGGTCCCTCTTTTACCTCTCACGGGTGTGCATTCAGCGTTAAAGATTTGCACTTCGTTCAGGCATTTGTCCGACATGATTTGTTTTGGATTAGGTGTCTTTGCTGATGATTTTTCTATCATGTACATTATGAAAGGGGATTGGAGATGAAAGAACCTAGTTCTGATATCGAACCATACACACACACACACACACACACACACACACACACACACACACACACACACACACACGGTTTGGATTGTGAAAGTGCTTTTACCCAGATTGGTTTAGTGTAAAGAGGCCTGCCATCCCCTGTTTATTCTTTGCCATTAATCTCTATTACATGCAGGAGGAGCCACTGATGGACATTTAGAAGTGACGTAAGAAGACAAGAATTTGATAAAATAAGTAAAGCAGGGAAAAACCCAGAAACCTGGAGGGTAAGAAGAGGAGTAATCGCAAAAGGAACATAGGCAGGACGTGATAAAGATGATCTAATAAAGATGAGAAGGGTGGCCGTGATTATAGTCAGGAATAAGATGGATAATAGTCAAGAAATATTTCAAAATAAGGTTGGGGTTTAAAGGTTTGTTGTAATGAGGTCATGCCTAGATTTCAACGTTAAACAAAGAAGCATAACACAAACACTTCCAAATGTTCCAAAGGCTCCCTGGCTCTGATTCCTCTTTCCATGTCACAATGAGGTGGGGTTCGTAAGGCCTCGTGCCCCAGCTATCAAGAATCGCAGATCCAAGCGTCGTAAGAAGTTTAAGATCACATTCGTGTTCTGTAAGGTCTTTGTTTTGGAGATCTAAGGATCTCCAAGAGGGGCAATTTCAGGACCATTTGTAAGAACCTTTTTTTCCAGGCTACAGTTGTAGAAAGTATTTTGTCAGTTTTTCTGTTTGGGATGCTGTTTCCTGTGGACATCCTGACAACTTCTGTTGGTTTGGCCAGAGAGCGTGATCAAACAGTTCTGATTATTTTCCATCCAGTCAGCAGTCTGTAAAGCTGTATTAGATCTGTATTTATGTTACAAAGAGGACCAGGTACTAAAGTTTTCCAGTGGAAACCCCTCGTATACGGGCAGACTGTTTGTGTGGGTGTAAAAGAGGAGACACGGGTCATAATATAACAGGGATTTCCCCTGTTTAATATTTTAGATCATCACAAACCTGTTGATTGTGTACAGTGGAAATCTTTGACAGGTTAATGACTATACTTACCAAATAACGGAAACTGGAAAAGGGTTCTGCCAAAATCCTTAGAACTAATAACGGGCTCTATACTGAGCTCCAAGCCTCACACTGGGGTACCGGCGGAGGGGTAGGGTGTCAGGGGTTGAGCAGCTGCCCTAATGAGGTGCGAAAAGACAGCTTATCTAAAGTTTACAAAACTGTGTCCAAACCAGGCTCGGACTGATTAACATGCTTGTTTCTGACACGTCCGGAGCTCTGCGGCCTGCGGCCTCCCTCGAATGTGTACACACACGTGTCCACATAGCACCCAGTTCCTGTCTTTCACAGTTTTAATCAGTGCTTGTTTGTCACCGAGAGAAGCAGGATAAACACTTGATAAAGAGCAAGCGGACGCTTGAGCGGTCATAGCCTGGACCACGAGGACACAGAGAATATCCCAAAATGTGGGAATAAACCAGTCAGTCGTCTGCGTTATAATGTGGGCTGTGTTTGTGCTTCCTGTGGATCAGCCTTGCTTTAGATTTTTTCTAATATTCGCCTTATTTTAATGACAAAACACTGCTGCTCTTTTTTATAGTATAGAGGAAATGTCTTGGTTCCTTTTCTGTTGTTGATGAGACCACATTCATGGTCATCTGGAGGAACTCCTGTTAGATGGGTGCCCGCTGACACAGGATCTTGAACCCTGGGTCTTCTGAGCGTACTTACATCACAGTTTTGGCCTTTTTCTTTCAAACGTACGCCCCAGTCGCGGATTTGCAACATTGGGTCATCGGAAGCGGTCGTAACCCGATGGCCTGTGTGTTTAGCAAGACTATGCAGGGTTCAGAATGGATGGCAGGCAGAGGAGGGAGGAACGTGGCGAGCTGTCAAGGCCTGAGCCTCAGCGGTGACCCTCGCGCCTTCTGGCCGACCCTCAGCGCTCCTCTTCCGAGCGACCCCCCCTGAACTCCGACCTCGGAGCGCCGTGTCACCGAACCTCCGGTGGGCCTGGCAGGAAGCGTCTGGAGCGCCTCAAAAGGAAGGGCGGGGCAGCATTCACCAGAAGAAACCAAAGATGTTTATGCGATGAGCGGATGTTTGGATGGAAGAGAGAGTGATGGATTCTGCTTCGCGTTGAGGGTAACAGTCGCTTCATCCATTCTGGTATCTTCACGAGGTGCTTCGGAGCGGTGGTGTAACTTTTATTCAGTCCTGTATAACTGCACTGTCACTCTGATAAAGAGCATGGACAGACTGAGCTCGGAGGAGCTCGGAGGGTTCAAATCCCTTGAATCTCACCCAGTCAAGACACATTCTCCTTTTTTTCTTTTTTTTTTAATAGTCTAATGGAAGTTGCACAACATGTTTGTGTCTTTTGAAAACCCACTGAGGCTTGGCATAGTGCTGATGCTGCTGAACGTCAAGCAGTGGTGGAGGCATTACTGAGCAGGGAACCGAGTTAATCAATTAAACGCGAAGCCACAATGCACTTGGAAAATGAAATGACATGTTGAAATGGGAAAACTTCTTTCTGTAAGGGGCGTGAGAGCGTGGGAGCCACTGGGCATTCATGCTCGGCTTTTAACTGTACAGGACTGTGCATGTTGTTATCCTAGCTATATGAGCAGGATGGATGCATGGATGGATGGATCGTATAGAAGCCGGATCCACTCAGACAAGTTGACACTTGAAGGTCCCAACAGATCCTGATGAGATGCTAATTTTGGAGAAGGGGCTCAGGCTTTAGGTCATGGTGGAATTTGGACTATAGGGGAAACTGCTCTCTGTTCCACCAAACAACCTCTTAAAATCCTTTCTTTGTCTTTTTTAACCAAGTTCCTTAGAGGAAAAATCGGACCGATGTATGTCTGTGCTCCTGTGTGTCCAGGTGACGCTCACGTGCTGAAGGATTTGGGCAGAGCTCTGGTGCTGTACAAACGAGGCCTCATGCCCTACGCCGTCTACTCCCGCAAACGTAGAGGCTGCAGCGATGAAGAGGAGGTGCGGCAGTACGCCAGCCTGGTTGGCCAGAACTGTGCCGAGAGGATCTTGCTCTACCGCGCCTAAACAGTAGTCACGCTAGCATTTTAATGTGTGGAACGCACCTTTACCAGCAGTCATTTTGTCTGTCTGTCTATGTGTGCGTGCGTGTGTGTGTGTGTGTGTGTGTGTGTATGTGTGTGTCACCACTGGTTAAAGTGCTTACTCTTGCCTCTCAGCTGCCTTTTCCTCATTTTTGTCTCTTCTTTGGCTAATTCTGTTCACAATTGTTGAAAGAGTACAAACCCTCCTCCTCTTTTAAGTTTTTCGTACCTGAACCACTTCACTGATGATTCTTCTTCTTATTATTATTCTTATTAGACATATATTTTTTTAAATCTGGTTTTTATAAAGCCTTGACACAGACTGAAAAGGAACCAGAATGTGAACTTGCTGCTCCGCACCACATCGAAACATCACATTTTATCGAACGTGGCACATTTCGCTTCAGGTGCCAGGAACATGTTTCAGAAAAGTTAGAAACACGGCAACAGTCATTCAAAGGCGGCAAAAAGACAAATGCTCCAACAGCTGCTGGAATATCTGACAAGTAATGCGTTGGCGCTCATTAGGTGTAGAAAGAGACGCAACAACTTTCGCACTGGTAGATAAATATGGTAGATTCAGACTACAATGATTTTTATTGGCTTTATTGTTAACAGCTCATTAAACTCTTAATGAACACAGTCTGTATGAAAAGATTACAAATGTTTTTTTGTTGCATTTTTTCTAGCAGATGGTGCATTAAAAGCAGATGAGACAATGGTGACATCAGTGCACAAGCAGACTAACCCAGCTTCTCTGTTTTTGCAAAATTAAAACAAAAAAAAAAAGAAAATAAACCGTGGTGCCACCGCTGTTGCACCCCACAGCCCGCGCACACCGATGGTGGGCCAGGGGTTTTTATTACAGTAGTACTGGCATCAAATTAGAAAAAAAAAAAGGTTTATCTCCCATTATTTTGTAATTCTGGGCTTCAGTGTTTTCCAGATATGCACATTCTGTTTCTTCATACATTTTAGAAGACAGGGAAACAGGGCGTGTCGCTTTATTTGGAAATCAGCTGACATCAGCTCTTTCAGATCTGCGGTGAAGACCACGAAGGCTTCTGTTGCTTGGATTTTATTCCAAACTTTAAGGCAGATTCCAACAGTTGTCTTCAGTTTTTGTCTTTTATATGTGTTTTTGTTTTTTTTTTTTCCTCTAGTAAATAAATATTCCTGGATTTTTTTTGTCTCTTTGTGTTATCTTTGCAGGTTCCAAATGTTCTTGCAGGAGTGTTTTGGCCTTGTACATACTAATCCATTAGAACACACACACACACACACACACACACACACACACAGTTCGGGGCTTGATAAAGCAGCATGTATGAGATGGTGCAGCACAGATGTGTGTGGCCTTTTACTCCTAAAAAGGGTGTCAACAACAGTCTAATGTCGGTGAGACCAGAGTACAGTGGTACCTGCTGTGGTGGTCATTTTATATAAAAATGCAATTTTTTTTTTACCAAAAAAGGTCCAAGAAAGACTTAAAACCTGGTTTTTTTGGGGGGATTAGGGTTTGTAGTATTCCTCTTGATTATCGCCTCTACACGGTCATGTGACCCAGACAAAAAGAAAATCTACCAAGTGTTTTGAGCCTGGACCGTACCCGATGACCAGTCTGCCTACAGTCCTGAGAACACTCTTTAAACACAACCTGTGTTTTCGGGAATTAAGATGAACCGACAGACTAATTGTCTGAGAAAGAGACACTTATTGACGCTGGCTGGAAGCCGTGTGGGATTCACTGCTTCTCTTTCCCATTAGACATGCTTACTGTCTCTCCTCAACCTTTTTCTTTATCTGTCTCTCTCTCTCTCACACACACACTCCTGGCACTGTCAGGAGCAGTTAGTCGTGGTGGACGCTGTACACGAGGTCCTGGACTGTTACCGGACCTGTTTCTGTCCAAACAGAAAGTTCTTGGCTTTTCTGGGTCTGTGAACCTGCAGAGGACAGTTGGGACGTTACCGTCCCGTCCCCGCTCAGAGTTTCGAGCCTAAAAGTCTTCAGCGGCCTCGGGACACTGGTGGAAAATCCCAAACCCAAAGGTTGCGTTCAGAGATTCGAGGAACCTGTAAATATTTTAGAACCTGTAAAAAGTTTAGAGCTTTATTTTAGGCCATGTTGGCGCGAGTACGTCACACAGGGGGAAGAAAAACTAAAAGGAAACTGGCAATTATCGTAACACGTGGCAACGTGACAGTGATTTTATTCAGCGCGTGGATTTTGGCTGTTTTTAATGTTTGGAAGGACTTCTTTTCCTGATGAGGTGGAATTTTATGCGGTCTGCATAGCTGAAACATTTGTAAGTTAATAAATGATATATGAAACTCAGACCGCACGTACGTGGGTGTTTTGGAAAATGAAGATTTATTTAGATTGTTTTAAATGACTAAAATCACATGTTTGAGACCTCTGGATTAGAGAAGTTTGGGATTTTGTTGATTTTTGCCACCAGTTTGTCAAAAAACAATAAAAAAATATTGCACAGATTTGATGCAAAAGGGGGCAACGACAATTTCTTAGCTCAGCACGGGTAAATTGGTAGCAATTGCACTAGCTAGCACAGCAAACGTATTTACCTTATAAACATTTAAACAACCTTAAACATACGTTTAGTCTTTTGTACTCAAAACATCAAGTTATTTTATTTTTAGATTCGCATCTTAAAATTTGAGAATCAAAGTGATAGTAAAAGCCAGTGCAGGGTTGTCCAAAACTTCACAATCAGATGATTTTTTTTTTCCTCTGCGATGATGTCTAGGAAAAATCATTTTGATTTGAGTCACGTTATGACCTTCCTCCCCCCTACACACACACACACACACACACACACACACGCACACAAATTTCTCCAAAAAGTGCTTGCACGTCATTCATGTAAGTGAGAGGAAAAACGTGTTTAGGAAAAGAGCATATTTCAGGTTTTATTGTGTAAACATGGCTCAGGAGATAGGTGATGAGGCCCGGTGCGTCACCCACCAGCAGCAGCGGAGAAGGATGCAGCCGTGATGTGACACAATCTCCCTCTATCTGTAAATATCAAATCTGTCCAGTTTGCCTGCGGCTGATCTAAAAACAAAACACAACGCCTGCTCATGAGCGGTGTGTGTGTGTGTGTGTGTTCATGGGTTGTTTGCTTAGCTTGTCTCTGTGTAAAAACTTTGAATCTACAACTTTGTTTTTTTCCCTCTTTGGCGCCCTGTCCTGTGTACTGTTCTGGATGTCTGTGTCTGTATGGCGGTTGTTGGTTCTATTGTAACACAGACGTGTATTATTAGTGCGTGTTTGTACTGGCACCCACGCTAGGCCCCCCGGAGCAGCGGAAGCTCCCAGGCCAGAGGAAGTGCTGAGCTGCTTTGTGAGCAAGGCCCCCCTGGATTAAGCGTATCGCTCCGTAAATACAGCCCCTTTCTCTTGGGGATTATCTAAGGGAAAGAGTTGGTGAGGGGTGGAGGGGGGGGGGGGGGGTGCTGTCACCCAAATTCAACACACCATGACTAGACCACTCCCTGGCACCCTCGCTCGGATACAGGCCATGAGGGGGAGTCATTGTTCCTGCAGAGACAATGCTAAAGTGATTAGCCCGGGTTATTAAAGGACCATGAAAAATTCATTTTGACACGGAGATTCCAGATCAGCTTCCAACTCGCAGTCCCACATGATGGAAAATAAATAATAAATAAAAATCCAAGCATTAAGATGTGTCCATGTATTTTACCATTCCGAAAGCGCTCTGACGCAGGCGTTTAGCCAAGAGCAGAGTAGTTGAGCTAAGCTGTTTTATTTGCAAAACAGTTTTGGGGCCAGTGTGTGTGTGTGTGTGTGTGTGTGTGTGTGTGTGTGTGTGTGTGTGTGTGGTCGTAAAAAGCCTGAATGGATCCTGTTGATTTGTGCGTTGGCTTCGCAGTGATTAATGAGTTTGATTTTTGATGTATTTGGATTGATGTTTTCTGAAGATGTTTCTGATTGATGTTTTTAACTTGAGCTAACATTTCATTTTTCTGCCAGTATTTTTACACTAAAAATATTTGACAATATTCGATTCAGAAAGCAATATTGTCACTTTTTCTAGATTTCAGACAAGTATTTTTGAATTGTGGCGCCACCCCCACCGACCGCCCTAGAAGCATTAAAGCCCTGACTCGTGTAAGAGATTTTTCACCTCCAACAGTTTCACATGGTTGCTGTTAGTTAATTGTTAAAAGAAGTTGAAAGAGGGGAAAAAAACAACTTCCCAGAACGTTTAAAAGGGAAGAATAAATCATGAAAGATTCTTAAAGATGAGTTGAAATTTGTGGTGCATGAGGAAATCTTTGCCCTTAATCATTCTCAGACATCTGCATAACAAAACACACAATGTGAAGATGTAAAATGCTGTGCATTAAAAAAAAAACAAAACTCATTTTAAATGTAGATAAGATGCATTTTATGTAGATCTCCTCGTCCCTTCAGGCTGAAGCTGCCTGCAGGAATTTCATTTTTTCCCCTCATTTTATCCCAAAAGGTTGCAGAGTTTAGACTCTTTACCTGCGTAACACTACAAGAAGGAAAGAAAATGTTTCTATGATAATGTTTTTATGATTACGTTTATCAAAAATCCCAGGATCGACACTCCTGCAGACGTAGGTACGGGGACAAACCCCTTTTGACAGTTTCTTCTTCCAGTATTCTTCATGGTGTTTTTACCCTAAACGGTGCCTTTTTTTAGAAGTCATCTAATTGAGCATTTGCACATATTTTCATAAATCACTTTTCATCAGCATCTTCTCTGAAATTCCTTTTTTTAATGGCCAATAATATCCTAATATTATATATACAGTGATTTTATGATTGCTGTAAAGTTATGCTGCCACAGACATCTTATAAACCTATTGAAAATACATAAATCAAGGACACGATTACTTCCAGAACCTCCAATGTGTTCTGCAGCTGTGAGGCATTGCCTTCCCCTTTCGTCTTCTTCTCCTTCTCCTCGCCTCTCCCGGTTAGAATCCTCCACACACAGGAGCAGCCATTCCTGATTAGCCACACATTCGAGAAATGTCAGAAATGTTTCATGCGCCCTGTTTCTGCTCGGATGGAAGCGCATCCAGGCCCCGATAAAGGCTTCAGGACGGGCACATGTGTGCGGGGGCCACCATTTATTTTAGATGAGAAACCCTTGTTCAGCATGGAACTGGTTTTTTTTTGTGGAGACTTAACATGAAAAATGAAATGAGTCCATTTTTCAGGACCACCAACTGTGCTAAAGTTACTCTTGAGTAAATAGAAGAAACACAAATATTTATTTCTTTGGGTGGGGGAGCAGGTGGAACCAAAGAGAAGAAGGGAACTGTTTTTAATGCCCTACATTTACATTTTAATAACGCACTTTACGACATCTCTGGTGGAAATGATGGTTTAGTGGTAGCGGTTTCACACTTGCCAGAGTCCTTGTAAAAACCCCCCAAAAAAGTGTGCCAGACTCTGTTACCACAGTGTCACCCATAATACTTCCTTGGTTAAAAAGGAAAGTCATCCGAGATTAAAAGTATTAAAATAAATGTAATCTGAAGGTTGTAAAAGGTTGTGTAAAAAACAACCCCACCTATATTCCATTCATTCAAATATAACTTTAAGCTTGTTTAAATGCTAAAATATCATAAATGTAGAACAACAAAAAGAAAAAAGCATAAAAAATAGCATTCTTGGTTAAAAAAATGACCAGTGCTGCAACATCAGGTTAGAGTTAAACCCCCGTTGTTATTATTTCTGTGGTCAACTCGGTTTGCTGCAGAGAGAACTCGTGTCTGGGTTCGGACTCTGTGGTGGCGCCCATAAATCGGACCGAACGAGGGCCGAACGCTCCAAAAAGCCAGGGGCCTCTGAGCCTCGCGTCGACAGATTGGCCAAACTCGTGCGGCCACCGTGGTCGCTGGATCGGAGCCCGTCAGTGGCTCTTGGAGCTGATCAGAACGCAAGGTGCTCCGCGGCACCGGTGCTCCTGAAGGAGCCCGAGCAGGCGGGCTTAAGGTGTCGTCTGCAGGTGCTTCTCACTCCGGCTTTACCACTGCATCGTGAGGGGATTCAAACCACCGGGCACTTGGCCTCGGCACTATTCCAAAACCAAATTCAGACCTACTCAATGGGAAGATTTCACTGCAGCGTTGTCATTTTTTTCTTCTTCTTCTTCTTCTTCTCCTGCTGATTCACAGCTACAGCAGAGCAGCGTGGGCCCAACTTTCTTTCAGCAGTGATTCAAAAGGCATGTGCTCAGGTCAGCCTCCGAGGTCGCAAAGTTGTTGGAAAGTATCCCCTTTCGCTGGTGAGCACACCACAAATCTCTACTTTGGCCCCGAGGAGGCTGCTGAATGTGCAAGAAACAATCAGGCGGCGAACGGAGGGAAGAAAACTGCGGTCAGCTTTGCAAATGAAAGGCAGATTTTGAATGTCTGATTTTTATGCCATGAAGTTAAGAAAAAAAAAGAAAAGATAGACAGGATGATAAATTGAGACAAATAAACATCATCAGACGCGGGCCCCATCATTAGCCAGGATTCCAGAGCTTAAAACAAAAAGGGAAAATCAAATCTTTCCTTTCTCCTTTTTCTCCTTTTTTTAATTCACTGACCTGTTCTCGCTCTTTCTCCCTCATCACTACTGGTCCGTCGTAGATTCCCTGCATTTGTAAAAGGAATTAGGTTTGCGTAATATTAACTTTGGTTATCCAAGAGTAGACTTTGTGTTCATCTGGACTTGCTTAAGTTTTCTCTGAAATGTTAACGTTTTCAAAGAAAACTTAGTCCAGTAAAAGTCCAGTAAAAAGTAAACAAGTCCAGATGAACACAAAGTCTACTCTTGGATAACCATGACCTGGACGACTGAGAACCTACACAGACGTTAACTTTGGTTATTTTCCTCCTTTTTTAACCAGAATTTTGGCTTTTTATTACTTTCCTTTCCTCAAGCTGATCCGTTGTTGCATCAACCAATCAGCAGTTCTAATTCTGTTCATGTCACTTTATTTTAACATTCAAATTTTAATATTTGACGCTAAAAGTTAGAATCTTGACTGTATGACTGGATGAGTCTGGCCTTTAGGTCTCTGGAGCCCCCGAAAGACCCCGTGAGCTGCTCTTGCTGCCTGTTCAGGGTCTGGATCTGACGAGGCCTTTGGTGTGACTAGACGGACGATGATTTTGGTTTTGCTGCTTTGAAACTGCGCTGGATAATTTGTGGTCGGAGTATATGAGGCCCTCCGGCTGCCAATGCAAAGAGCAAAAGAACAGAAATCCGATGGCAGGGCTGCGGTAAAGGAAGTGTTTTGGGTTCTGGTCACGTTATTGTTATTAGTTTTCATGAAATGGGTTCCTCTTTGGTGGGAATACGGAGCCGCAGAGTGAGCCTGTGTCAATCTGCGGTTTTTCTGCTCGGAAACAGAGCAGAGGGGAGGACGATCCGAGCCACACATGCAGAGGGGTCTGCTTGGTCGGCGTGGCAACGGCGGATGCCAACTTCAGCATTCGGGATAGAGCCGACGCAAGTGAGGAGCCAAAAGTTCAGGAAAAATATACCACAAAATTCCAGCTTTGCTCGGTAAGGAAAGCGATGCTGGAGGGGGAAAAGAGATGAAGTGACACCGGGACAAACAGTCGTGCACGGCCCCAGTATCCACCATCACCTTACTGGAAACCAGTTTGGGGAAATTAGCCTTACAGTCTTAACTCTTCAACCCGTGATTTTCTTCCAAGTCCACTTTTCTTATTGCTGGTTTTCCATCACACTGCCCTGTGTGTGTGTGTGTGTGTGCGTGCGTGTGCGTGTGTGTGTGTGTGTGTGTGTGTGTGTGTGTGCATTTGTGTGCCATCTTCTCTCCCTCTCATTGGTTTCTTCCCAACCCTTTTCCTCTTTTTCGGATAGGCTGAGCTGAGTATCTGGCCCACTGGAGCGGCTTTTCCATCACACTGATCACGTGTAGGGTTACCGTCAAATGCCCGCATGGTGTGTAGCATGCAAACGTGCGCAGATAGTCTTGACTCACCGCATCCCTGGATGCGTTTTCCTAGAAGCGAATATTTGACAGTAAACCAACCATGACATAAACATAAAAATGTTCATTTCCACAAAAATGTTGGCCGTGCGGTGAAGGCACAAATGCTCGTTGGAGCTGCGAGCTGCAATTGCCGCGAGGTCTGTTTCTTTATAGGAAACATTTCCACCACAATTAAGGCAACCCTGACTCGCATCCAGCAATGCATTATCTCACCACAAAATCAGACTTGACCCACGACCGAGTCAGTGGACGTGGGTGACGAGCGTTTGACACAGTTAGGCCAAAACAGCTCCGGTAGTGCCTCACAAGCACAGAGACGGAGACATTCAAATTCAGAACAAGTAGGTATAGCTTACATCACGTGCACGGTGTGTGGCCAACACCAACGCCTCAGTGACGGCAGCGAGAGGGTCGGACCTTCTTTATGCCAATATACACGTGCGCATTCTTACCTCAAAAACTTGACGTCAAAAGGTGGAAGTACAGAGACATCTGTGGCTGGTGTCTTAGTGTCGTCTATTTTTAGGAGCATTTTTTTATATGATGAATATTTTACCTGAATAAAAAAAACACCTATTTTTTTGTGTTAACAGTTTTGCCAAAAAAGTTGAAAAATTGCTTTGCAGTTTGTGCAAAAAGCTTCTGGCAGCAGAACTTTTCCTGACTGAAACTTGGCTATTAATGAACTATTCTGCTAAGAGCACAGGTGTTGCTTTTAGACTGCTGGAATACCCCTGATGATGTCACTTGGCTTTGCAAAAAGCAAGCTACAGAAAAGAGTAATATCTTTTGTATGTATTTGTGAAGATAATGTGCAAATTTTCACTTTACTCACATATGTTGTTCCAGTTATATAAACACAAACTGAAACTATTTTGTCTTTTTTCTTGTTAAAACTGGATGACAACTTCGTACTAGCTGGATCTCTACGGGAAAGATGTGCAAATTTAGCCCAAATGGAGCGAAATGGTCCAATTTATGGTGGAACGAAGGCTTTTAAAAGGATCTCTGTCAGACAAGGAGATGAAAATGATTCAGAGTTATATTCAGAACCCGGACTGTTGTCGTGTCCGTATCATGTCCCCACTGGTGTTACAGGACAACAGGAGCATCCTGCCAGGAGCATCCGCATCATTATGCCACAGGGAGGGTGGGATCTGTGTCACCCTTTTCACAGCACCCTCCACCGCTTGTGGACAGATTATCATGGCGCATTCTTCCTTTTCAGAACGTGGAGGGCCCACGAGAAAAGACAGAAAGGGAGCCTGTTCCTGACTGGACGAGCTGGAGTCACTGGGCACCGTGCCTACGCTCTGTCCTCCACTGATGAGGGGCCACACGGAGGGTCTGAAGCTGCTGTTGATCATGCTAATGAGCGGCGGGACAGACTTTGCTGAATGCTCTCTGATGGGTGTGGGCTCCCAAAGGGGTGAGGGGGTGGGCTTGCCATGGGCGGGTAGGTGACAGACCTTGTCAATCCGAGTGTCTGACAGACAGATGAGCTATGGGAAGGGGTGACAGAGGCCATCCGAGGCCTTCATGGACCAACATGGGGTCCTTTTATTGGTTTATCAAAGTGCTGACCCCGTCACCCCCCTCACAGGAAACACTGTGGCAGCTCAATGGAGAGATCTTGCCAGTGTGGAAGAGGTTGGACAGGGCAGGGTGGGAGTGGGTCGAAGGATCCCACACGAAACTATTGGTGAACTTGATGGACGTGAATAAGATTTAGCAAGGGTTTGTTTTTTTTTCTTACTAAAGCTTAAAAAATTTCATCTGCTAAAGTTTTTGTTTGCTAAAGCTGAACCGGGCCGCTTTAAAACTCACTGATGAACAGCAGTGTGTCCAACCTGCACAAAAACAAGCGAGTAAAAGCTGCACGGCAGGGTTTTATGGGGGTTACTGGCTGCACCGAGCTGGTTTTTTTCTAGCTCCACTGAAACGCTCTTGTCAAACTCAAGGTTTCCACTGAGGACTCCAGGAAGTTCACCCACCCAGCGCAGACCTGCTCGTGCACTTCTTAGAACTGCAAACTGTTACTTTAGCATATTTTTGTTCACATTAAACAAGATTTAATGCGTTCACTGGTGAGGCCCAGGGGCAGGTTGTGGTCTACAAGAAAAACTTGTCAATTACTTTCAGATGATCATTTTGCTGAAAAGTCCACTGTTACCGTTTTATTTCTACAGCACGCATTCACCCAATTAATGTTTCCTAAGATCTGAACATATCAGACTTTAAATTCGGAAAGTTTTGATCAAGAATCCCAAGTTTTAAACCAGTGAAGTGAAATGCTTCTTCCTGTGAGAGCCTCATTCACCTTCATCCTGCAGCCACCAAAGAGGATGATTGTGGTCAGATGAGTCTTTCCCCCCTAAAAACCTTCACTTTCTTCTTTCCCACCCCCTCCCTGGAAGGAGGGATGAGACAGTAATGGTAAATAATGGCGTGGAATAAGGCGTCGAAGTGTGCAGACAGGTCAGCTTAGTGATGGAGAGGGGGCGAGAAAACATATTGAGTGGGGAGGAAAGAGGGAGTTTGGGCGCTGTCAGGAAAAGCATGTATTCCTGCTGTATGATTATAGGACTACAGGATTATAGAATTACGTATAGTTCATACGCTCCACGTCTAAGCATCTGCTATCCTGTGCAAACATATAAATTCTCTCAGTATGTACCAGTCATCAAACTATCCACACAATATACATTAGACTCTATTCACATGTGGGAGTTCCACTGATTTTATCTGGCCCTCGGACAAATATGTGAAAGAATAACATAAAAAGTAAATGTAGAGCTGAACATCAATCTTCTGTCGAAAGCACACAGAGCCGAACGCATTTATATCGAGCTGACCTATGCCCCAAAAAAGTGAGTTCAAAAGTAGTGAAAATGAGCCGTGTGGTTCTTTCCGCCTGTCTGTCTGTCTGTCTGGTTTGGTCTAAGCCAGGCTGTTTGGAGTGAAGCCCGGGCTACGCCCCCTCCCCCTCCCGTGCTCTGGGTCTGCGTGTCTGCGTTTGGGCGTCCTCTTCTATCCAGACCGGTTTATTTATGACCTGAGCCAGGTCTGATCCAACCAACGGAGACAGAGAGAGATGGAGCGCCAGGAAAATGACGGCGGCGCATTCCTGTGCACTGAAGACCGACACACACTTGAACACAAACACACCGATGGATCTCCCATGATCTCACCTTAGAGTGTGAGTGTGAGATGTATTCCCTCTTAAAAGTTGGTTCTCACACCTCCCTAAATCTATTTTTCAACGTCCTATGATCCCTCCAGCGACCCACCCAGTATTCACCTTTGAAAACAGTCTGAAATGATTTTCACTCCAGGCACATGGTCCATTCCGCACCAGAAATGTGATTTAGTGGTGTTTCCAAACATCACATAAAGACTTTGGCGCTCTGTTCCTGTGTCACCGGCTGCCACATGTTTATGTGGAACGTGTGAGTTATGTGTCTGGTTCACACTTAAAAACTTGAAGTATCTTTTTTAGCTTATTAAATTTATGTCATACATCTTAATCATCAAGTGTGTGGTAAATATGATTATTATGATGCATTTATTTAGAAATGACTCAATCTAAAATTTGATTTAACAAAGAATTCTATGAATTCTTAAGGAAGAGCAGTAACCATCACATCAAAACATCTGTCAGAACATTGCTGTGAAAATACTACGCCCCTTTAAAATCAGAAAACCCCTCTCAGAGTATTAAGAAGCAACAGCAGCACTACTGGCATTAATTTATATTTCAAAACTCTGTCTGCACATGATGGTTATTTTGACTTTTTTAGCCGCTTTTTTCAACATTTTTTCCTGACATTTTAAGTAGTGAGTGCTTTTCAACATCCATTAACTTTGTGGGTTATAGACGGTCAAAATTAAAAGCAGGCAGACATCACAACGTCGGCGGCCCCTGCTGACTTCCTGTTGCAGGCATGTAAAATGAACGGGTCAAAAGGAGAGCGCTTCATCGCGCCTCTATGACTTATAAATTTTTTTTTCCCAGATTTGCTCTTCCTGCTTTGTGGTTAAATGCTGCGGAAAATTGGACAGCCTGGCAAAGCAGAAGTGGATGTTTTCCCTGAAGCGGAGTGTGGATGGAGCACATTCCAGGGGAAAGCTGTGTAAATCCCTCCATTGATTTGGTGTGAAACCTTCCTGACCCCTGGAATACATTAGCAGATTAGCCGTGGAGCCGTGTGCGCCCGGCTCTCTTAGCTCAGCCCCCCGGTCCCATTCACAGACTGTGCCACCAGCAGTAACCCGCTCATGCATGGCCCCCCAGACAGAGAGCCTGGATAACATGGGCAGATGGGCTGTTGTATCCTCAAAACCCAATTAAAACCTGATGCATTCACACGCTGTGTGTGTGTGCGTGTTGTGTGTGTGTGTGTGTGTGTGTATTGTGAAGGTCTGCGGTCAGTTTGTGAATAGACAGAAAACTAAAATTGAATTCTACTGTTTTTATACCATAATGGAATGTCTTCTGTCCCTGTTTGCACCATCACTTTGTCCAATCTGTGTAAGGTAAAAACAAAAAAAGGTGGGGCCAGTGGTTTACACTTTTATTAAACCCCAGTTACGGTCAATTAAACTCATTTCCTAGCTTTTGATGACACATGTAGGCTGATGTGAAAGCTAACAGCTTTATTGCACTGAGCTGATTGGCTGCTGTGCTGGGTTTTGTTCTCATGTGTGTTTGGACGCATGTGCGCCGTGTGTTTTTGGGTGAGGCGTGGTGGGGGAAACAGGCATCGTGGTCACGGGCGACAAGGCCCACCAGGGGACCCTTGCGCCTCCTTCTGAGGAGACACATGGCCCTGAACGCCTCAAACACACCCCAGTTCAGCCGATAGTCCACCCACCAGCCAAGCAGCCTGACACCCAGATGGTGGCGGCAAAATTTGTGTCCATCTTCTAGCGTGAGGCGGAGGGATTTGAATCCACTCATCTGTCATCAGCGTGTTTCCACCGAGGGCGTCGTGATTCAACAAACTCTGGGAACAATAAAAAATGCAGCCTGTTCTGATCTCAGCATTTACATTCATCCTACGTTTTTAGTGTAAACAAAACAATGACGATAAACACCGGAGTAAACATCCTGTCTAAGGCGGCGTGTCGTCGTGCGCAGTCCCCCTGATCTCCGGGACTCGGCGCTGCTGCGTTTGCATAAACAAGAGTCCCGTCTGTGGGAAGGGTCCCTGAGGATGGAGGACCCAGGACGACCAATCAGATGCATGTGGCACACTTTACACCACCACAAATGCATTACTGTCGCCATAAACGTCGATACTTACTAGGCATAAATGTGCAACATCTTCATTGCTTTTTTAATAATCGGATAATTGGTTGTTAGAGAATGTAAAAACGCTGCCTGTCTAATCAGCAAGGCACAGGTGGGGGCGGTTGACTGTTATTTTGGACCTGCACTGTGTTGGCAGATGAAAATAGAGAACTGCCAAATATCTTTCTGCCCCCTCCTTCTTGTCGTTCACACGGTACCCGGTCTGAACTCACCAGCAACACATCGATCCTCACAAGTGACGGCACTCTGGCGGGGAACAACTTCGCTCCTGGCCTGGAAAGCAAAGCACGGAGCTGAAAGATGCCTTGTTTGATTAATGTGACACCTTTCTCCTCTCTGTTTCTCCTTTTTCTTCCAGCCTTTCTTCCTGTTTCTATTTCATTCATCTCCCCTCTTATTGGTATTCCTTCCCTTCCCTCCATTTCCTCTTTGCCTTTTTCTCTTTTAATTTTTTTTAAAAACCTGCTGTTTCTCAGTGGACAGAAAACAACCACAAACATGTCCAACACCTTCGAGTTAGCACAGAACTTAAGAAACAATGTAAAAAAGAAACTAAATTAACCAGATAGCTGGTTCATATACATACCAGTAGGTTATTCATTGATCTTTTATTCATGAATGTCTTTTTACTGTTTCCTTTCCCTCAGAGTCGTATGGGAAGACTGATGTTTTTGTCCCCATGAATATATGTTGACGACACACGGAGGATGGTTTGCTTGTGTGCTGCACTCCTGCAGCAGCGGTAGGAAGCGTCGCACATATGTTGTGTCGCATCAGCTCGCGAGGTGTGTCCCGTTGACTGTCACTGCAGCAGTGATTACAACCGGAGGTTTTCCCACAACGTCCTGGTCGTACAGCGTGTCTATTTAAAGCAGCCACTCCACGATGAGGGATTGTTCACCGCTTTTTGGCTTGAGTGACATGCTTTTTCAGGTGTCAGATAAAATCTCCATTCAACGTGATGAATCATACAGTTGTTTCAAACTCAAGTAAGCAGGTGAGATTATATTGTCTGTGTTTAATATATTACTTTTGCAATTTAAGGACATGACTAAAAGCATGTTTGGCCCTTGATTTAGCCTATTTCTGGTCATTATATACCCACAGAGTCATATTTACTTTTACCTATATACTCCAGGAAGAACAACAACCCAGGAAATAAAATCAGATGCTCGTACAGATCACTTTCGAAGTAGACCTTGAGATCACCAGTGACTAGTGACTTGAAGATTCCAGTCTGAACAATAAAGTCAAGAAATTGATAGTAGGTTAAGTGAGCCTTCAAATCTTCTGATTGGCAGGTTCCCCTCAACATCAGCAGCCATGACCAGTCATGGTAGCGAAGGTGTAGCATAAAACCTGCTTCTAAAAAACTTTATTATACGGCATATTAAGGAGAAAAAAAAGTATTGTTTTACACATTTTTCTTGGCTGTCTGAAAACAATCTTCCCTTCAACGAGGATCGCGGCTACAGTTTCTTTTCGATTTTCCAAATGGCAGCTCGCTGGAACCGTTTGCTCATGACTGATGTGCAGAACAAACGCAGCACCTGAATTGATAATTGTATTGCCAGGGGAGGAGAAGGAGCGGGCCCGGGTTATTTCACACTGCTGCCTGTGAGGTGGGTACATCGGTGCACGCATGTTCAGGCAAACCCGAAGAAAGATTTGTAAAGATGTTTTCCTGGCGCGTCTCCGGGGTTGGTGTGGGTCCAATCTTTAATATAAATCAGGAAGTCAATAGCTCTTTTGTCAGTGCAGGTGCTTTCATAAGACCTTGGTTATTTTATACATCTGGTTAAAAAAAAAAAAAAATCCTTCTTTTTTTTAATCTCAGCGTTTCTGCTGTTGCCGTAGGTGAGAGGGGCGGGACAAAGAAGCAGCATGAGATGCTCAGAGATAGGCCGGCCATTGCACAACGACGCTAGCGGGGCTTGCAGGAGCAGACCTATTTTGCAGACAGCGATGTAAATCTGTCAGCGTGTGTTCCGGAGGTGGGCATGCTGCAACCTGACGCTTGGAGTGAAGCCAGCTCGCTCACAGTCCCCCCTCTGTTACCGAGCGCTGGAAACCATGTAAACAGTGGTGGTGGGGGGTGGGGGGGGTCGGGGGGCACAAACACAGGCATGTCAACAGAGTGAAACTTGTATTTTAGGAATTGTGCTGTCATGTGTGCAGAGGACCTTTTTCTTAGGATGTAGGTTGGGGAGATGTTTAGTAAGACATAACTTATTTAGTTTCCTCCTCTGTCCTCTCTCTCTGTCTCTCTCTCTCTCTCTTGCTGTCTGGATGCAGTACAGAAACAGCTTGAAGAGGTCAAAGGTCTTGTGAGGAGGGGACTTCTCAGGAGATCGCTCAGCTCAAATTAGGCCTCAGACTGGTGTTCACGGTCAAACTGGTTAACCTCGGCGCACCTCAATGTCCCCTAAGAAAACACACGTTTCACCTCAGCCTCTCGGTCTCCTTCCAGTCACGTGAGTCTGCCTCACAAGGACAAATGTTTCTCTGCCAAAGAACACATGTCCAAACATTGTCTGCTTGGACGTAGGCTATGACTTACTTTCTGCTTCTCGTTTCTACAACCCTTCAGATATCTAATAGTTTTGATGCTTTTTTTTCTGTTCATGCATTCTAATTTAAAAACCGGCACAATAAACATCAGGTTCCCCTAAGATTTTTTTTTTTTGACTGCAGTCGTGTGATAAAGCGCAGAAAATTGGGATATTCCAAAAAGGTTTTTGAGCATTTCTGAATTTTGAACATTGGTTGAACCTATGACGGACAAAATACTTTACAACATGGAGCAATAT
>CAAE01014762.1:40437-64837 GCA_000180735.1 Tetraodon nigroviridis | reverse complement strand
AGACATCCCATTCACTGACCTTGTGATTTATTCCCTGGGCCTCCCACAATCACCATGTTGTGTCTGCATGGTTCTGTGTGAAGTAAGTTTGCTACAGAGACATTAACAGTTTGTCTCTGTGTCTAAGTCTCTTTTTTTCCAGGTTCAGGTCAGCGGCTGGATGGTCGTCCTCACCTCCGCGTGGTCTCACATGGTCTCAAGTGAACATGTTCAAAATGCAGTAAAAGCCTTCCTGACACCTGACTTGGGAGCGTGACCTCAAAGATAAACACCGGTTCCCGGTACTGCAGCAGATGGCGCAGCTAAAAAACAGTCGAGCGGGGCTATTCGGAACCACTCATCCAGACGAGCGACGGAAGAGTTCAGGCTAATGTGTAATGTTTAACCTGACCACCGACCACTGGAGTCAGCGTTAATGTCTAACTTTTGCTTCCAAGTCATAAACATGCAAAAATGCCAAAAGTAACAGATAAAAGGTAGATTTCTTTGGTTACCTGACAGAGATGCACAAAGATTGTTTATTCACTTTAACCTGATTCATCGCTGCAGGTCATTACACTGAACTAATGAATCCCTCTCTTTGTCATACAAATGTAATGCTCCACTAAATAGTAATATTGAGTGGGTTGCAGTGGAAACGGGGCTTAAGGAGGGAAAAATAAACTACATTTTAAACTGTGTCAGCACAGGCTGGAGTCCTGACTTGCAGCGCTTGCATGACTCACAGACAGAGCGACTGCAATGACCTGTTCTCTGAGCCAAACGAGCTGTGTAATGGGTTTGTGCACGAGTGTGTGTACGTGTGCACACGGATAGCGGATGGTCCTGTTTACTTGTAGAAACAGAAGAAAGCGGGAAGGTTTAAAACATATAGAGGGAAACCTTAAAATGCTTTGTTGTTATGTCACACATAAATCTGCATGTATGTTACCCTGATAAACATGTGTTTATTAGGTGTAATTTTACAATCCAACTGGACTAAAAACAACCATTTTGATCTGGGGTCATATAGCACATGTAATTTCGTCATAATTCCCACTGCAATTCCGAAATATTAAGCTAGAACCGTGTTTTGTTTTGTTTTTTCTCAGCCCGTCCAGAGCGCCACACTCTGGCATCTCTGCTATTTCTTCTCTCTATCATTTCTGACTGACCCCCCACTCCCCCTCCATTCCTGCTTTCTGTTACCTGCTGAGGGGGGAGGAGTAGGCCACGCTGGCCCGGCGTCTTCGGGTGAGGTTGTTACAGCCTATCAGTGACAGCGAGGAGGACGACCCGCTGACTTATGGGCCGATGCCTCCGGAGTTAAAAGCCAAGGCCTGCGAATCAGGAGCGGGCCCCCCTGGTAAGGGAGAGCGCTGCCCCCCACTCCAGAAATCCCACATTTTAGGCTGCAGCTGCTGACGATGATGGCGATAATAGTGATGATGATAATGATTATCTTCAGTAAACAACTTTCACACTCTCGATTAGGCTGCTCCATTATTACCACACAGGCACACTAGATGGTTCAAATGAGTCCCTGGGGCGGGCGTCGACTCCTTACTCCTCCAGGCCAGTGCCCCCTCTGACCCCTACCTCCCAGCCCTCCCCACCACCGTCGCCACCACTCCGCTCCTCGCATTTGTTTCATATTTTTCACAGGATGTGAGTCACACGCGTCGGTTTTAATGATACACTGTCAGCGATATATTGGAAGATAAAGGGGCGGTATCTGCAGGATTTGGCACACTCGGGTTATAATAACACATCGCTGCCACTCATGATTAACTGCAGCACCCTAAAGGAAGAAGAAGAAAGAGAACAAGTCTGCTTTGTACTCCGACTTTCAAATTAATGTCTGTTTTTAAGCTTGCATTCGCTGAGATGGAGTTGTGGTGAGGCTTGATTGTCTCTTTGCCATAGAACCTGAACAAACAAACAAACAAACAAACAAACAAACAAACAAACAAACAAAAGGCCTTGACCACTGCTGTCTGGTATAAGTGTCTGTGAGACATGTTTACTGCCGCTGCTCCACTCTTTTTCTCTCCATTCACTTGGATTTATCGCGTAAAAAGAAATTAACCCACCATCGAGACACGTCATCAAACATATACAATCAAAACTCCCGTTGCACGGTAGCGAAAACTACGAGCGGGAGCAATAACCAACGATTTGTTTATGGTGGGATATGTAGAAATAATTTCCACAACTTTGACACCAGTGGCCTTATCGCTACTGAGTCCTATTTAGTCATCAGTTAAATTTGCCGTATTACTTTGAAGGGTTATATATTTCAAATTCAAATCATTTTTGATGGTAAGGCACCCTTTTAGAAGTTTAAGCTTGAGCTTTATTAGCTTGTTGCATCGCGCCACGATGAGCGAGCCTCTTTTGATCGATTCCTCCTGCGCGGTGACAGTCGAGGGGCTGAATGAGGTACTAATAAAAAATAAACGCGAACTAATTAGCCGGCGCACAGACAAAAGAAAATAACGGCTACTTGTTGATCAGCTCAGTTCAATGGCATGTTGAATTTGCATAACAGCAGGAGGCGTTGGTAATGACCCTCGAGTGACTCAGGCATCATTAGCCCATGCGGTTGCCGGAGAACCTAAAGTAGCCCCTCTGCTGATTTTTATAATTACTGACAATCCATCCGCTCGTCGGAGATCTTGATTGATGTTCCTTTTATTCCATCTTTTAATTCCAAACATTGTTCTGGTGCAGAAGATTAATAGCGCTGTCTGCAGAACAGTTTGGAGATGGAGGGTGACGGTGACGGGCAACCGCAGCACAAGGGCGCCGAGTCCCGCCGACTGTCAGACAAAAGCCGTTGAGGCTCCGCTTGATGAGGTTTCACATGAGGGATGCATGAGAAGATGAATCGTGCCATGGCAAATGGACTTGTGGTGGGAGGAAGGAGACGCAGACACAGAAGAGGCAGGGGGGGAGACTTGGTGTCACTCTTGAAAAAGGAGTCAAACTCTCCTTCCTGGCCTCTAGCTCACTTTTTAAAAACATTTTTAACCAACGTGTCAGGCTCACTGTTATCTGATGGCTTTACTGGCTAAGGCCGCGGTGGGAGAGGACAGAAAAACATGCCCTGGTTGAGAAACCCCCACCTCCCATTTAAAAAAAAACCAACATTTTTACTGCCTCTTTTCACAATCACCTAAAGAGTTTTCTCTTTTTTCCTTTTTAATAAGGCTTTGGCAGTTAAAGTGAAACAAAAATATACATTAGGATAACGATGTTCCAACCTTCCCTGTGTGTCTTTAGAGCATCTAAACGGCGAAACCAATGTTGGAGGCAGTTTGAGCTGGAGAGGAAGGTAGGGCACCCTCCAGCAGCCTCCGCTCTTTTGGGGAAAACACGTGTGCTGCAGTTGGTTGCTTATTCGCAGTAATGCGACAGATGCACCAACCTAAAGAACTCCCATTCCCTGTTCAAGGATATCTTCCTTTCATCTCATCGCAGCAGTTTCAGAAGTCGTTTTTAAATGATTGGCGTCTCATGGCCATGATTCATGACAATGTTGTAAAAAATGAATAACAGAAGAGAAAGAGTTCAGGACATTTGAATATCAAAACCAAAGGCTCTGAAAATGAAAACCAGATGCGCTCTGTAGAGCTGACGGCACTCTTGCTATCAAAAGTGGCTGAATTTGTAATTTAACTTTTAAGTAAACATCAACTGTTAATTGAAACTTCTGGTTTCACTGCATCTCACACATGTAGCCTAGACATGCCCACCGCGTGCATGGAGACTGCAGCAAACACCACAACCATGGAACTGTTCTGAATATTAGTAATAGTTATTGCAAAAACATGCTTTGAGGGCAATTTTTGGAGAATTTTCCATGTTGATTCTGTATTTGTCACTCAAAATCTGACTCACAGAAGTAAACAGAGACAACCAAAGTAGTTTTAATCAATGTGCATGATAAAAATCCTCTAAAACCTTGCATGTGGTGTTCTTTCCAGAATACTGCAGCAGCAGAGGAGCCTGATGGAACCCATGTTTGTCCTGCAGCTGTGAACTTTCCGCCACTGCGGGGCGGTGTTACGGCGGCTCCCGCAGCGGAGCAGCCTTCCTCAGACTGGAGCCAGGCAGCCAGGCAGCCAGGCAGGCAGGCAGGCAGGCAGTGCTGCGGTTCGATGGGCGGAGGAAGGCAGGGCCCAAAGGCACTGCGGCCAGGAAGCGGGTCCGATTACAACGGGGGCGCATGGAGGGGGAATGACACCCACTGGAGCGAAGGAGGAGGGCGGTGTGTGAAGACGTCAGGAGGAGGAAAAAAGCCAGTAAACCTGACAAAGCGTCTGAGAAGCAATACGAGGACTGTCGGTGGAGGACAAGAGAGAAGACCAAAGAGGCTCTTTTCAGCAGGAGAACGCGCGCTGATGGATTTTACCCCACTTCGCTTCGGACAGTTGCCTTCTTGGACTTTTTGAAACATCATTCTGCTCTGCAGTGCTTCCAACTTTCCTTTTACTTGTCAAGTGCGCACTCGGGAGCACTGGGCATGACTTGCGCCCCAGCAGAAACTTGGTGACGGGGAGGAAAGTTTGGGGTGGACATCGGGATGTTCTCCCGAGCTCTAGTTTCCAAGGATAACGCACAAGAAGAGTGGGATTTTTTCATGGAATGGGACAACACAACCAGTTCGGTTTGGAATATATCCTCTGATCAGAGTTGATGCAAGCTGATTGTGGAATTGTAAACTGAAAAAGAGAGAGTCCCGCAGATTTTTTTTTTTTGTCTACACTGCGATTGTGTAGTTGGAGACATTCCTCCCTCGGGATTCAGTTCATACTCTCTCCTCCCTTATCAGTGCATGCCAAAACAGAGATTTACATGATTTTAATCCTCTCTGGTAAGTATTTTTTTTTTCTTTAAGTTTACACTTCCAATTTCCTCACAGCTGCACCCGTCAGAGTTTCGGGTGACACGTCAAACGTGATCGTGGTAGCGCTTTGCGATTTTTTGTTTTTGGTGGGTTCTCTTTCTCACGGCACCAGGTCAAAATAGAAACGTACGTAGGGCTGAAATCTCGAGAAATGCTCACGTGAGACTTTCAATCTGGCAACTTTCTTTTAAAAAAAGGTTGCATTTTCTTGTGATTTGAAAGACTTTACGCGCTCCAATGTGCAGAATTTACATAGACTTAATTTAGGAAAACTCGTCATTGGGGTTGAGGCTGAGGGACTATCCAGCACCTTGCAGCATCACGTTAGAACCTCTTTAACAAGTGCCCTGGCTATTTATTGCTTTGCTTAATTTTCCAGGTACCGTTTATAGGGCCAATTATCCCGTGACCGCAGTTGTTTTTTCCTCTCCTCGGTGCCGGAGCCCTAAACCACTGAGCGCCTCCAAACGAGTGCACCCACCCCCTTCCTCCCCTTGTGGAAAGCTAACTGATTTGAATCTCAATGGGAATTCAATCAGCGTCATAGAATTGTCATTCAAAGAAGCCCGGTTAGAAATTCCCTGCTCTTCATATATGGAGTCGCTATATCTTTAGGCTGCGTCGAAAAGTACCTTAAATTTGGAATCTGCAGAAATGTTGCTCTGAATTAAATTGAGGATACGGCGAGGTCTTTTAAAATAATCTAAAAAAAGGAATTTCACGCATTCTTGAAGGTGATTTCCCAGCTTGTTTTTAGGATCCCGTGGATGCGACGTGGAGAAACCGAGCGCACAAACCGCATTTCTAATGAAGTTGCGTGCATTCAGTCTGACAGCGCGTCCACGGTGCGTGTAAAACCTACATGGGCACATTGCAGATAAGTCCATCGTGTATCAGGGTTCAGGTCGGGCGGCGTTAAGCAGAAATGTAATGAGTCTTTTACGGCTGAAACGAATCGATACGTCCAGTTGGAAGCGGAGAGCGCAGGGATGCGTGACTGGAGCAAACCTCTGGAGACAGTTTAGGACGGCTCAGACACAGATGTCCGGCTAAACAGACTGCGGTGGTGTTTCCCAGCACTGTGATATTGCGTTTCAATTAAAACCTTGCTTCTGACATTGTCGAGGCACGGAGCTGCTGTAAGATGTTGACCAGAGTGGCGCAGCGCGGGCAACAGGTTCGACGCGTCTGTTGCGCGCAGGATTAAACCCAAATACTAAAATATTCACCCTAAAAGTCAAAGTTAAAATCACTATTTAGTTTTGACAGTGATGCTGATTTATCTTTTTAGAAGAACTTGGTGTGATAATTGAGTTATAAAGGGTTTAGAAAGAATGTATTTCATTTCACATATAGACTATTTGTAAGGCGAAGGCGCAGATCTGTTGTGAGTCGTGTGTCTCCTGGCTTCACTACTGGCACGGCTTGTTTGACAGCATTTTAAAACACACCTGGATTTGTTTTTAGGTCTCGCCCAATGATACGAATGAAGTGATGAAAATGGAGCTGGAGCGAAATCTAGTCAAGATAATTCTAATATGTTTCTGTTTTTGTCTCTCTTTCCCCTCTTGTGAACGCCTCTGTTGACCTTTTCCTTTTCTCGTCTTCCCCTCCTTCCTTCTCCTCTCAGCCCAGGTGATTGGGTGAATTCCACTGAGTGACAGGCGAGCCCGGCAGCAGTTGATGGTCGGGTGGACCCCCTCAGATGGGATCAGTGTCCAGGGGGAGGTGGAGAAGGGGGGTATGGGGAGCACTGGCCGCCACTAACGGGATGGCCTTGTGGGCCTGGCTGCTGGCCGCCGTCTTGCTGTCCCTACTGACCGCCAGTGTGGCAAGGCCGCCGCTGACTGCCGCCAAGGAGGCGGAGGTCACTCAGGAACCCGAAGGTAAGCAGCAGGGGGTGGGAGGTGCTAGGTGAAACCATTTGTCTGCTGTTTTGTTGCATAACAGACCGGAGAAATCAATTAAGATTCTCTTGTAGAATGATTTATATCCTTTCAAAGAAACGAAAAACAAAAAGGGCACAATTCAGTGTGCTTTTTTAGGCTTTTACGAGTAATAATAAATTAAATGGAGTTTAACATGTTCTGAAAGGGGATTAAACAATAAAAAAAACTAAGAAACACACAGCAGTACCCAAAACTAACATTAGCATGGCCAACTGTTGTTTTTCTAATCACCAGTTAATTCAGTTGACGTTCTGTTGTTTCGTTCCTTGTGCTCTGCGTTTCATTGCATTTTGCAGTTGAGAGTTGAAGGCAGGTTTGTGACCGAGGTTGAGGTAGAGCTGCGAACGAGGGTGGAGCGCTGTTTACGCTGGCGCCTCTCTCGTGCCCTGTTTCTCTGGAAAGAAGCTCAGAGAGGGAGGGAAAGGGGGGAAAAGGGGTGAAATAAAAAAATAAGGTGCAGTGTGGACAACTTAGCTTCTCTGTGCACAATAGACATGTTTTGTAGCCGCGTGTTTACTGATTTTGAAGAAGCATCTGTTGAAGGCGTTGCCTTTACAGTGTTTTTGTCTTTTCTTTTTTGGTTTTTCCATTTTCTGTCTGCCGTCTGGTCAGAGACGAGCTAATTAGAGTTGTTGGAATGGCTGGTGACACACATTCCTAAGCCTTTTGTTCCCAGGCTTTAATCTGCATGCTAATTGTAAGTTTGGACAACAACAGAGCATCACTTTTCTAGGCATTATCTTATTCTACGCACTATCACACACACACACACACACACACACACACACACACACACACACACACACACACACACTGGCCTTTGCCCTCAAGGTCAACTATCCTTCTCAGGTGCCTGGTTGAAAGCTCTCCTTTCCTTTCTTGCTGTTTTGTTGTCTGTTGCAGACAGTTTGGCTCCGATGGCCCCGCGTCTCTGGGCGCTATAATGCTCAACATCACCCACGTGGACAAAAGAGAAAGAGTGTACAGGAGTGTCACAATCCTTCAGGAAAGGTCTAAGAAGATTTGTGCATATCTGAGTTCTACAGATACATAGATTAGAGAATCCTGGGTAGTGAGGATGCCATGTGACTGGAGATAAATGGCAAAACCTGAAGGTGGTCACATGGTGAAGGGTCAACGGGACTGGCTTATCTGGTCCCGAGACCGTGTCCCTGCATGCCAGAGAGCTAATTTATATGCTGCTGTGAGCGATAGTTTGACCAAAGCGCTGTGTTGTGGTATACCTTTTTCTGCTTACCTTACAGCTGTGAAAATGCCACCCCAGCCTCACCTGTAGGGTATCAATATTAGAGACAGGTCGACTGGTCTCACTCTCTCAGTCCCAGTAATGCCCCCCGCCCTCCTCACAGAGCCGTTTAAGACCGCCACCCCCGCCCCTCTCAGCCCCGCAGCAGTGATTGCTGTCAGTTCATCGGATTGCATATCAATGTCGTCTCCATTTTGCCTTCGCCTGCTCTCCTGGTGGGCCCGTTGGTTTGTTTACCTGTGGTCACAGGAGCAGCAGAGCCAGGGCGAGTACAGTGGTTAAGGTCTTTGTTGTGCCGTAGCCACGTCTACATCTCTGAGACTGTTTACCACACACAGGCACAGTTATTAAAATACGGTGAATGAGCTGCATAACAATAGAACCGCCCACAGAATGTGTATGCGTGTGTTCTTGTGTGCGTTTGAAGTTACTACCCAGGAAATTTTGACCCTGTTTTTCAGTTACTATATGTGTAAGACTTCAATTTTAATGTAATATGCTTTTTGGAAATCAGTAAATCACATTGTGCAACAAATCCGACCGGTTATTCCAATGTTTTGATAGAATAAGTTCCCAAGTTTTATTTAGACAAAGAGCAGAGTTTATGGCAACAAAGATGCATTTATTTGCACATTAGTCGTTGTATTTTGGGTAGCATGGATTTGATTGCTAAAAATTCCCATCGGTCATAGATCTTTAACTGTCTGCTGTAGCTGCAAAAGCCACGCATTTTTAAAGTTTGAGTGGATATCAAACTGTGTGTCAGTCTCTTAGAATGGGAATATCATTAAGATACTGAAATAGTGTAAAAGTGTTACTATCCACACAGTAAATGTGTCAGCTGGTAATGGCATTGACCTAGAGGGCAAAAGCCAAGATGTGTGTGTGTGTGACTGTTGCCTGACATGCTGTACACCTTGCCCCAAAAGCAGAAGAGCTGCTCCCTGTGCCAACTTGTTTCAGCCAGTTGTTGGCTGTGCAAGGTAAAAACAGAGGATCAACCACCGAGTCAATCAGAAATGGCTGTATGAAGATATAGGGCAACGTGTTAGATGACGTTCCTGGAGGTTTTATTTTGGTCTAGATTCACTGTTAAATATAGTTTTCAAGGTAGTTTTTTTATTTAGTTTAGTTATAGTAGTTTTATCTTTTTTTTTACTTTGCTGCACCGCAGGTCTGAATGACTAAAATTTCATTTATGCTTCATGTCAGACATGTATAGCATATTTGACAAATAAAATTGTCTTAACCTGACTAATTGTTCCAAAACAATACTTTTGTTCAATTTACTTTTTGTGAAATATGATTGCTTAAAAGTTTCAGAATAGTCAACCAGGAAAGCTGAGAATGGAGGTGTTGTTAACAAAGCAGTGACAAAGGAGCTGGCTGCCAAAAGTGTGAGTGTTTAATCACAATATTAAAGAGATTTTGATTTTCCCTAGTGAGATGTTGAGGTCAGCAGCGCTCTGGTTAGGGAGAAAGGGGAGCCACGGGGAGGGGTCGGTGCATTTTTAGGAATGATTGGTGGGGGTTAAAGGAGAAAGGGGATGAAGTGGAAGGGTTGTTGCCATGGGCGCCAGTAGGAGCCAGTTCAGGGAGCTGCTCTTTTGTCATAATAAAAAAAAAAAAAGCTGAAGGAACTATTTGAATTTGAAAGGATATAGGGAACAAAAAGGGGGGGAGAAAAGTCCTGGGATTTAACTGAGTGAGGAGTATACACAGAAAAGAAGAGAGGGAAAAAGGAGGTATATGAAGGACAGCGGAGATAATGTGATTTGGCGTTGCCGGCCAGTGTTGGTGAGCGTGCATGCTGAGTGTGCCTCAGAGAGGGCACTCATTCCATCTAGAGCAGCGGCGACGCTGCTCCAAAGACAGGACGGGACCACAGCGCTCTTCTCTGCAGAAGTCCCGATCATTTAGATATGAAAACAGGGCTCCCCACCTCCCCGCCAAACTATAAAAAAAGTGTCTGGCTCTGACCAGTTTGACAGACCGATATCGAAAGGTTGTCAGCATGAATGACTCACTGCTATTTTTGCCAGGTGAGAAGATACATAAGAGGGGTGGACCGTCTGAATCTATCACAGCTGATGGGTTGTAATAGCCAACAGAGAAGGAGAGGAATCAGTTCTGAAATGGAGATGTGTTTTGGAAGAACAGGAATGAAATGAGATTTTGTGATGGAAAAGAAAAAAAAAGGCAGTTTGGAGGGAATCAGCTCCTCGTCTGCTGCAGAAGGGGGATGAAACCCCTGCAGTGAAGTGTTTGGTTCAACTCTGTATTCATCCCCAGACTCTTGTAAACTTCAGTTAAAGTGAAGTGTATGTGCGCGTGTGTGTGTGTGTGTCGTACTGTATCTGCATGCACTCAAAAGCACCTTTCTGTCCTTTTCTTTTGTTTCGTTTTCTTCGGTACACGTTACAAGACACAGGTTCCCATGACAAACCCAGGCAGGCTGGAGGTGTCAACAGATTTAGGTGGGGTCAGGGTGAGGTCGTGAGGGTCAGCAGGGGGTTGGTGTGTGAGAAGAAGGGGAAGAAGAGGGCAGGGCTGAGAAGAAGAAGGTAAAATGATGTATCATCAGCAAGAGGAGAAGGGTTGATGGAGTGTGACAGATGGACCCAGTGGAGATAAGAGAATAATGAAGGGAGAACCGACACAAGCGCTATCGCACATTCATGCTGCGGTGTTCTTAAGGTATTGATAAAATCAGGGCAGAATATTTATTATTTCTTAATAAACAATCGTGCCAATGCTGCTTTGGCATTTTCCCACCCTATTAATCCAGTCATTTCCTGGGTTAAAAAGTCAACCAGTTTGGGCTCCCTGGCTTGGTATTCCGGGAGTGAACGCACCTCTGAAATTATGAAATAACAGTAGACGTCATTAGAGAATGCCGTAGCTCTGCTTTCTATCAGACCACACACCAACAGCCATGGGGTGGATCGCTGCTAATTATTTCCTCATTGAAGGAAAGGTAAAGACAAAAAACAAAAAAAAGACAATTCAGGGATTGTTTGTGTGCCAGCTTGGCCCAGGGGAACGTTTTAAAACCTGCGCACAAGCCTCGACAGCTCGATCGCAGTGGCGCAATGACTTTCCCTTCCTGTCGAAGCGAGAGTACGCGTGTACGCTTTACATTTCACGCATGTGGAAGGGCACATAATGGGGGTGGAATGTTGCTGGAAAGCTTATTGATGTGGAGGAAAGGCTGGGAGTGCCGCTGCCTCTATAATTATCCTCCTTCACTCAAACACTATCTACCTTCATGACTGGCTAATTCTTGCACTTTTCTGTTGCGTACTGGGCCCTGCTCAATTTTTACCGCTGGAAAAAAACCAAGCATTACTCCTTGAATTGGACTGCTCTAAAATGAACTTTCCACTGTTTTCTTTTTGTGGATGGCTGCAGACTGGCGAACTGTGTGAGCCGACTTCTCTGTACAACGTTGTTAAATGTGTGTGCGCGCCTGGTGATGCAGGTGTGAGAGTGTTTGAAAGAGCCCCCGGATGGCTGGAACTGCCTTTAGTGCACATGGCAGAAAGTGTAATGTCTTTCCACATTTCGTCACAGTCTGAGAGTTTTCAGTGGGGTTGTAGAAGTGGAGTGTTGGTCACAGACGCTTCCAATCCTTTTTGTATTACTCATTGATCATCCTTTCCCTCTGCAGTTGTGCGCACATACATTCGCAGTGAGACGTGGGCCTTCTTACAGACTGCAGTTTCAGAGTTGGAGTGATTTGCAGCAGCAGTCCAGGGGTTGTACAGTAGATCCCCACAGCCAGATTACAAGAGACGACAGCAAACTCTAATGGAAAACAGAAGAAACAGACTAAAGCCAGTGTAAACTTTTCAAACCTTAGGTGTGTCCTCAAAGCCAGAAAAAAGACAAAACAGACATTGCACTCCCCCCTTTCCCCCTTTTCAGATCCCACTCCCCTTTGGCATCTCATGCTACCTCCCCCTCCTTTATTCCAAGACCTTTCTGACTGCTTTCCTTTACTAATGGGCAGACAAGCTGTTTTTACTTGTATTTTAGGCTGCAAATATCTGTTTGTACTTAAGGTACCCACACTGCTGCTCGGCATTGGTGCTAAAATAAATGGGTGATTGAGGGGACACCCAATTCTAACCTGCTTGCACAGTAATGATGTTTTTTCTGCTGCTCTGGCTGTGCAGAGATTGCATGCTCTGTGTCCATAAATGCCACTCTTACTGCCCACTTGGAACACATATGAGTAAACAGGCAGAGTTATGGTAATTTTAAATAATTGGTTCGATTGTTTTTTTTTTGGGGGGGGGGGGACACCCCTCTTTTCTGTATTGCTCTTCCTGCAGTCAATTCTAGTGCATCCATTGGGGATCATGTGGTGGTTTTGTTTCTCAAACTATGGCTTGTTTCTTCCTCTCCCACCTCTTCTTCTGTTCTTCTTTTTCGTGTGCACCTACTGGAATCTCTCCCTCCCCCATTCACTCTGCAGACACATCGAACAAAAACCAAATTTCTAAGCCCACGGTGTGCTCAGTGCACCCAGGCGAGGTGCTGAAGCTGAGCTGCCCTCTGCCAGCAACGGGGACCATCACCTGGACCAAAGATGGCAGCTCTCTGGGCGCCAACAACCGCACGCTGATAGAGCAGGAGGTGCTGCAGATTCGTGATGCCACGCCAAGGGATTCAGGCCTGTATACCTGCACCAGCGTGGGCAAAGATACGGTCTGCTTCATAGTAAATGTCACAGGTGAGTCAGGGACATGTCAGGATAGATGAAAGAGGATGTCTGATTTGGACTGAGTTGGTTCGTGCCCAGGAAGTGGCCATGGAGACGTAATGTTCAGGGCTAGTTGATAGATTAGACTGAATCCAGGCTGACATGCTTGTGAGAGTGTGTGTGTGGGTGTGTACATCAGCACATGTAATGAGACGTAGCTGTTTGAACATTTCGTCACAGTCTGTGAGCATGCCGGTAACTAAAGGTTGCCAGTAACCGTGGTTACTCTGTGCAGATGCCACCTCGTCGGGGGACGATGAGGACGATACAGAGCGTTCCGAGGACTCTGGGGCCGAAGCAGAGCAGCCGAGTGAGTACGGGAGGAAGAAAATAGAGGAATGAATGAGTTTGTAATGCACTACTCATCCTCTGCTCAACTCCCATAGGTTAGATATTCGGTGCAGTCAAGCCCCTTTTATATAAGACGTGTCCCAGGTTCCCCTGATCTGTTGGGCCCTTTCGGACATGGACAGTTCCCCAGCCTTGGTTCTCTGTAGCTTACAGGACCGTTGCACGCTGATGCAGGCACTCGAAGGTCTCTTACAGTGTGAAAAAGGGAAACAGCGAGATAAACTCCTGGAAGGATAATTTTACTTTAAAAAATAGACACATTGGTGTTTCTCTGGATTTTATCGTGATGAAGTCTGAATCACAGCGAATGTGTGAAAGGGGCTTCAGATACCGACTGTTTTTACCTGTCGTGGAGAGTTTCCACCTGGAGGGGAAACCAGCAAAACAAGAAAACCATGCCCTTTGTTCTTTCCTGAAGTAGTTCGGAGGAGCAAAGGAAGATGGATGGAAATAACCTTGGAACTTACAAAGAAAAAAGTACAGTAATGTCAGTTAGAGTGCTTTGAACATAGTGATGGTGTTGGTGGTGTTGATGGTGTTTTAATATGAACCAGTGGCGTCAAAATAAAATAATCGAAACTTTGTTTTAAAGCACATCATGATTTACTAAATACATGAAATAATTAGGCTGTCCTTTTGGGATGGAGAGAAATCTGCTGCTAATAATGCCATAGTGTTGGCGCACATCACTATCCACTTTTCTGGTTTTTATCCTGCAACTATTGTTGAAGCTTGCACAGCAAGTGTGTGTGTGTGTGTGTGTGTGTGTGTGTGTGTGTGTGTGTGTGTGTGTGTGTGTGTGTGTGTGTGTGTGTGTGTCTGTCTGCGTGCGTGTACATGTGTGGATTTCTCCAGGGAAAACAGATTCTTGACATTCTTTTAGCTGGTGTCCCTCAGGTAGCCAAGCCTCATGGAGCCAGCCAGTCAGTCAGCTGGGCTCATCCATTATGAAAGACTCCCATCTGGAACCAGTTACCAATCTGACGGGCCTCTGAGTGTGTGTTCGTGTGTGTGAGAGAGAAAGAAAAGGAAAGAGAAATTTTACCTAAGTTTCTCCTACCTAAGTATCCAAGCAGAAATCCATTTAATTATCCGCATGCATCTGCATTCGTTCACGTACACACGCTGAAACGAGGACCTGGGCTTCCACATCTTGTTAAAATTCTCCACACACATTAGTTCTCGCTGTGAGCCCTCCTTCTCATTTGGGGAGGACTGTAATTGCCTGAAATCCATTAAATATGGGGGAAAGAGAGGAATTCGGCAAAAGGAAAAAAAATGTGGGAGGAAGGAAAAGATTCAGTCATTGTTGTTGGAAAGAGCAGTTTGACAACAGATACTGAGAGTGTGTGTTCTTGCTTAGCACGTTGCTGAAGATTGGAAATGAAAAGATTTTAATGAAAAAGAGATGAAGACACTAAAGAGCGAGAGTGTACGTTGGTGGCCGGCTGTGCACCAGCACCTCTTTGAGCATAGCCTGTAGTTTTGGCTCGAGGCTGAGGATGGGGGGAGCAGAGGGAGAGGGTTGCAGGAATGGGAGGAGATGAGAGTGGGGAATGGGGTGTAACTTTTTTTTTTCCTGCTCCTGCCTTTAGAAAGCACCAGGCATCAGGCCACAGCTACGCACAGCATTTGGTTTTGAATTTTGTGTTGAAGATTGATCATGGAAATGTGATTAAATCTAAAGTAAAACGCTTGAGCATTTGTGTATCATCACAACAGAGTGCTGTTATTAGATTAGGCATAGATAATCCTCACGGGGGCTCTGTGAGACTCTCCCCATTTATTAAAGCTGTAAAATTTATGGCCAATAAAAAAAAGGTAATAAAGAATTGCTCTGAGGCCACGAAGGTTACGCTAACGCTAGGAACTTTCTATTGTCTTATACACGATTGACACTTTCCTAAACCTCTACTGGAAAGATTTAGGCATGACTTAAATAGGCCAATCTAAAATTTCTGCTGCTTGGTGCACTTGGTTAAAAAACCCGTGTAATTGTTTCTGAAGAATGGTCTGGCAAAACAAAAACATTCTTGAGTCATTGCTCATGAGTTAGATAACCTCAGTTCACCTCAGGCCAGCTTTGGACAAACAGCCAGGAGAGAGGATCCGGATGCAGGGGGCTTTGAGGGGGGCAGGGGCTCCCTGGGTTCCCCAGCAGTAGAGCCAGGGAGAGTATGGCTTCGTCTGGAGGTTTCGAGGCTGGTCTTGTTTGAAGTACTGCCCCTCTGGACGCAGGGCATGGGAAACAGCCCATTCACTTTTCATGTTCCAGCCTCATCTAAATCGACTCTTGACTGTCAGTTTCGGGGTCAGAGGTTATTTTGGAGAGACAACCACGCCATGGGCCAGTCTCCACCTAATCTGTTTCTGTCTCAATGGACCTCGTGATAACGAGAGAGTCATGGAGAGATGGAGATGCAGGAAGCTAAACACCGATAGTGAGAGTGGGTGGAAAGAAGAAGAAAGGTAGTTTGACTAATTATAGGCACAGTGCTTATTGCATGCATCCATTCAGGAAGGAAGAGCTGTTTACCGACTTTATTATCCAGGAATGTGTGACTTGCCTGGTTGTGCATGCCGGGGAAAATGATGGGAGGTGTCTGATAGTATGCAGATTGGCCAGGCAGGAAAGAATATGTGCACGGGCGTCCTGGAATCAAACATCCGCTCAGAAAGTTAGCTCTTAGTACGTTTCAGGGTTGTAAAATGAACCGTGTGCTTATCTGTGGGTATTCCCTCTGTTGCTTATGTTCCCGAGAGGAAGTGCTGGTGTGGAAGACGGTTTTGTGTGGTTGTTTGACTTTGGGCTTTTTTTCCCTCCTGAGCACCATCTGTTTAAGCAATAGCCCTCCCAGGTGCGAAGAAAAGGGGTGAATGGGGAAAGGAAATCCAGCTGATTTGAAGTGAAAACATTTAGCAGAAAAAACAAATAAAAGATGACAGATTTCAGTCTGTCTTCCAGACAGATTAGGAAGATGCTGATAACATTTCTGAATTGTACTAAAAATTATGCATTCTTCCAACAACACATTTGTTTCCTACCCTCACAGCACATTGATGTTTTTTAAGGGACGATAACACATGCTCTGTAAGCTGCTGTCTGTTTCTGGTGTCTGGTAGATGAACAGGACTGCAATGGTAACTGAAGGAAATAAAAGGAGAGAAGAATAAGCTGTTAAATGAGATGAAATTAAATGGGATGGTCTAGTTACCCTCTTGGCAACTCCCTGCTCATCCGTGCTGCAACACCCTACTGAGCCTATAGGGACAGGCTGGTTGTATTCAGCTGTGCGAATACAGGGCTGTGGGCCGCATTCTGGCTATCAGTAAGTGTTAGAAATGAATCGGGTTGAGTCGGGCCTCTGTGCACTTACGCTTCCGCGGATATCTGCCAGGTCCTAAACACCAAATGTGAAACATTTAAATTAAGGGGAAAAAAACTGAAGTGCTTCTCTTTAGCTTTAGGTGCTCCGTACTGGATCTCACCAGAAAAGATGGAAAAGAAACTGCACGCCGTGCCAGCTGCTAATACGGTCAAGTTCCGCTGTGCTGCAGGAGGCAACCCCGAGCCCAAGCTGCGCTGGCTCAAAAACAACAGGCCTTTCCGTCAAGAGGACCGCATGGGAGGCTATAAGGTAAGAAAAACAGTCATACATCACTCTTTTCTTTTTTTTTGCCTTGTTTTACACTGCTGCCCCCCAATCATTCTTCGACTGACGCCTTTTTTTTAAACCATTGTCTGGAGATACATAGAGGAAATGACAGCATGGGTTCCAGAGTGAAATTGGAATTGCTCATCCATGGTCTCACCAGGATACTTTGCAAAGCTACTCGTTGTTTCTCAAAATGCTTCCGAACCCCCCAACAATTAGAAACCTAAGCTGAGGACTTAAGGGTTAAATGCCCCCAGACAGTAAGGTATAGAGACAGTAGGCAGTGTCAGGGTTGAAATAACTCGAGAATGCTGTGGTAACTCAATCAGGGAGAACTGGTCCCACTGGCTTTGGTGAAAGGCAACTTTGTGATTGTTGCACATGATTCTGTTGTTAATAAATGTGATTCACAAACACTAAAAAAGCAGAGCTGGTTATAGGTTAAACATTAGCGGACACAGCGTACGAAGGAGAGCAAACGTAAACTGAATTAAACTTTCAAAGAATTTATTCACGTTTATTGTGGCATATTAGGTCTAAAGCAGGCAGACAACATACTACGTGATGTGATTGTGACAAATCTCACCACCAAAATGACTGATCGATGTTTCCATTCTGATTTGGCCATGGAAAACAGTCCCAGAACGGCTTTCAAATTAATTCATTAAAAGACTTAGATGCTGAACAAGCCTGAAATTCCTAGTTACTGATTGACAGTTTATGAGGAAACGCATCTCCCTGCCAGGAAAGTTCTGCAGCAGATTAGGTTCTGTTGTGCTGCTTCTCTTTGGCTTGCACATTACAGCCTCAACAAAAAGCAGCCACCATGTGATGGAAACAATGCAGTCCGGCTGTCAAATACACCATGGGCAGCTCATTTCTCTTTTTTTGTCAACAAACGTTGAACAATAGCTGCACCTTAGCCCAGCCCTGTGGCATAATCTCCCCATTGTGTACAGTGTAGGCCTTTACATGCAACAGGTACAGTTTCTGTTCTGATAGAAACAGTATTGTTAAGCTCACACCTGTAGATTCCATGCAGAGTTGAAAAGGTTTTTTTGCAAATATATATATCTGTAAAAATTGTCTCGTGACCTAAGCTACATTTCTTTCCTCCGGCGGGTGCATTGGTGTGTATTTTCAAGCTCTCCTTAAAAGAATTGTGCATCTTTTTTTCAAAACACAGGTCCGTAGCCAACATTGGACCTTGATCATGGAGAGCGTGGTGCCGTCGGACAAAGGCAACTACACTTGCCTGGTGGAGAATGAGTACGGATCCATCAACCACACATACTTCTTGGACGTCGTAGGTTAGTGCTGAGGACAAAACACACGCTCGGTCTGCCTGTAAGGGTGATAGAGATGCAGAGTGTGTGTGTGTGTGTGTGTGTGTGTGTGTGTGTGTGTGTGTGTGTGTGTATGCATGCGAGTGCACTCCTTAATTGGCCAGGTGTACCCCAGGTGCAGCTGCAAGTCAGGGAAGGCTGCCAAATGTAAGGAAGTTGAAAAAAAAAGAGAAAATTATATCTTCTTCTAACAAACCTGTATGGCTGTAAGCAGTCTTAGTAGACATGGTAAAGTAACGAGGGAGCTCTTATTCAGTAGATGGTCATTTAATTATTTTCATACCTCAGTAGAGGACAAAGTGCTGACCTAAGCATGGACACAGTCAGTTCAGACCCAACTTGGTCCACCTCTCGCTGTGACCTTTGGAGTCCAGAAAGAGTGTTTTTCTGCTCAGTTTGCGGAATCGATAGACAGCGAGGGCAATGAGGTGAGTGGCATTAAGTAGTGGATCAATATGTGTGTGTGTGGTGTGGATGTGTGTGTGTGTGGTTATTTGTGCTCGTGTGCTCATTATACAAGCAATCGGGTACACATCAAAGTTTATCTCCAACAGGTCTTCAGAAAAATGGTCAGTAACCCACAGGTGACGTGCAGCAGTTTGACTCAGTTATTGTAAGATAAGATAAGATAGATAAGATAAAATAAAACTTTATTCACTGGGAAGTCTTTGTTGCTGCACAGCTAAGAACATGCAAAAACAAAGTGACGCATTACAAAACAGTGTAATAAGAACAGTTAATCTTATAACTGAATTTTAGAATGTTTATGGGATATATCTATGTCTGCCTCGAAGTCATTTGTGCAAACCGCTAATTACATCCCGTTACGTTTATCATCAGCTTTGTGAAAAATGTTAAACCACACACACACACATGCTCCCAGTCCCGTGCTCCTCTCAAATGAGCTAAATCTGGTCTTCAGGCTGCATTTTTTTCCCGTGTTTTAGTTCTGTTTTATTGCAAAGCCGTAAAGTTCCCCACATACCCTCCTTTTTACTTTCCCCCAGCTTGGGTGGACACCGTTTAGTGTAGGAAAGAAAAAGAAGAAGAAAAGAGAGGAGAAACAGAGACAGAAAAAAAAATGCTGTTATCAGTCTTTCCTCTACAGCGTCATGACCTGCTCGATAAGCCATTAAACACCAAAGGGGCCTGCCTTTTCTGGTTTAAACTAGCCAGAGGAAAAAAGGCCACAGTTGGACATCCACAACCACGACACACTCAACTACTCCAAATAAATAAGTAGGGTGTGTAGAGCAGAGGCCCTAATGTGTCTCCTCATCCCTGTTTCGGCTGCCGTCTGGCTCTATCCAGGCATCTTCCTTTTGATTTCATTTACTTAGCAAAAACGGATAGTAGAGACCAATACCTAGTTTTCCTACCTACATACTTTAGTTTTCTTTCTTCATTCTAGTTTTGGGTTGTCTGTTTTCTCTTTCCAATGTTTTTTTGTTTAAGCCTTTTTGCTTTAAACCAACGCTTTTGCTTTTAAACCATAACCCTAACCCTAACCCTAACTGTCAGCTCATCAGCTACGTTTATTTTTGAAAATATTTTTCTCTTTTTTCTACCGGTAGGTTTCTGAAAGTGCTTTGCTGACGTGTTGTGTGATTTAGATTGATTAGTTCTCATTAGGGAAACGGAGTCTGAAGTTCTTTAAATGAAGGAGGGCAGAGAGGAGAAACTAGGGAGGAGACGAAAGACAATAAATATGGCGTGCTCTAGGAATGTGTGCAAAGAAGGAGGGAGTTGTGGGTGAGAGGGAGGAGGTGGTAATCATCTGAGCTGACAGTTTTGAGAGCGATCAGGCAGGAAGACACACATATGGAGTCTCCTTCTTTTTCACCCTCCATCTGTGGATGTGTTTGCTAACCCAGCTATTTCTCCTTTTTTTAGCCCTGTTTTTAAAACCCAACCTCCACCCTTCAACACACCGCAGCACCCCACACCCCCCCCATTCAACCAGTTACCCCTGACCTTACACACACGCACGCACACATGCTCACTGCCATGAATTTCCCCCACCTACCTCGAGGCTTTGTTTTGTTTTGTTTTGGAAAAGAAATGCGGTACCCCGGACTGAGTGATGTCATTTCATATGTGTGTAAGTGTGTGTGTGTGTGTGTGTGTGTGTGTGTGTGTGTGTCTATGTATGTGGTGGCAGCGGGTGCTTTTGCTGTCAGCATGGGGGTTGGTGGGCTCCTCAGTGCGGTTGTGAGGGCTGGGTAGTGTTTGAAAGGGGGTATTGTTCAACAGGTTTCACTTTGTTTGGATTCACAGGCCAAATGTTTGCTTGTTAAAGAATGCAGATAGCTGCCGACGTGCAGACTTTATTAAGGGTGTTTTGCTTTTGCACGATGGCTGCATGCCATCACGTTTAACACCATTTTCTCTTCATGGGATTTCTGTGTTGTGTGGTTTATCTGACGCAATTTAGTTAATTCTATTACATCGATGCATAATTCATTTTTTCGCCCTTAACAGAACGCTCCCCTCACCGACCGATTCTCCAGGCCGGCCTTCCGGCGAACACCACCGTGCACGTAGGCGAAGACGCTCGCTTTGTCTGCAAAGTCTACAGCGATGCCCAGCCACACATCCAGTGGCTGAAACACATCTCTCAAAATGGCAGTAGCGTTGGACCCGATGGGAACGCTTATGTTCGGGTGTTAAAGGTACATTTTTTTTTCTTTTTTCTGATTTAATTTAACTTTTCTTTTAGCTTGATGTGTTGCCAGTGGCTGCAGGTGTTGGGGATGAATTCCAAGTATGACGTGCTAAACACTGCATTCCTCATTCAAAAAAAGGACCCTGACAGGGCTATTCCACACTGCATCCTTCCTGGGTGATCCCTATCGTGCAGCTTCTGTAGCTGCCGACATGTTGACCGATTGTGTTTCCCCCTTCCCCCCCAGCCATATGTTTAATTTACACGTTTGTTTATGTATGGGTTGCAGCGTTCGGGCATTAACAGCTCGGACGTGGAGATCCTCACCCTCACCAATGTGACGGAAGAAGACGCTGGCGAATATATCTGTAAAGTCTCCAATTATATAGGCGAGGCCAGCCAGTCGGGCTGGTTGACTGTCATCCCAGGTAACCACTGAGACCTGACCCCACCTGCCGTCCCTCCCTCCCCTGGTGTGGCTTCCCAGGCTCCGACCCTGACCTACTGTGCTGTGGTGGTCCTGCTGGTGGTCTCTTGGTGGTCCTGGGCTTCATGGGTCTCTCCTACCCTAATGTCAGACCCTTGTGTTCCAGCTTGGGCCATGGAAGCACTGTGTGGACCCGCTGATCAGACACTCAAATTGTCACAGCTCGCACACCTTGGAAGCTGTGTCAGGCTGGTGTTTGGTGCTGCAGTGCAGTGCTCTCCATGCTCTGTGTGTAAATGCATGTGTTAAGTCCAGATCGTGACTGGCCTCCTTTAGCGACTGCTGGTGATGGGAACCTTTTGTGGTTTTTTTTTTGGTGAACTGGTCTGTTTCCTTATTTTTAGTGGGCACCGTCTCTGTCTCTGTCGGGAAGTATTATCTACACTCACAGAAACTTCTCCTTGTAGACAGGACTTCATCATGGATGCCATCCAGGACCTCTTCTTTTTTTCCCCCCAATCTTGGTGTTTTGGGTCACACTTCTGTCTTGTTTCTGTTCTTACTTCTCCTTTTCACCTCCCCCTCTTTCCAGACCGCAGGTGTTAATACCACAGATAAGGAGATAGAAGTTCTCTACTTGCACAATGTTACTTTTGAAGATGCTGGGGAGTATACGTGCTTGGCGGGTAATTCTATTGGGCTCTCCCATCAAACTGCTTGGTTGACGGTGCTTCCAGGTAGATATACTCTCATTCTGCCCGCTCATCATTTTTCTGATCAGTAGCCTCTTTGGAAGGCAAACCCTCCTTCCAGAGTGTGAGACAACCTGCTCAGCAAAACCCCAGACAGAGTAACAGAAGATCTGGGAGCTTATATTCTATAATGTTATCTTGGTTGGAAAGCTGTTGAAAGCTCAGAGGAGATATTAGGACAACTCGCAGACAATGTATAATTAGGCTGCATCTCTAAGATGGAAGTGAAATTCCCTGAGCAGCTCAAGTGTCTCCAGACTCCAGAATGATTGGAGGGTTTATCTTCTTTTTCCTCTCTTAAGCCTTATTTTGTCCTGAACTTGTAGTGTGCATAGATTTTCTTTTTTTTTAACTTTCTCTTCCTTTCATATCTGGCTCTGATAATTGCCTTCTGGGGAGATCCTTATTTCTTGATGAAATAAAGATCGAAAGGTAAAGCTCACCTCCATCGGGTTGGCTTACCTTTCTCAATTATCAGGGCCAAACTTCTGCTTGTCAACACGTTAAATGAACGTTTTTTGCATCTCTACATCTTCCACTTGTTTGGTTCAGTCCATCTCTACATGTCTCGCCTATAATTTTGCATCCCACCAATCCCAAGTATACAAAATATATTTAACTTCCTGACTGAACAGTAAAATGTTTGTGCATGCATTTATAGACTTAAAGCTATCTGATAATAAGAGGTTGGGTTATTTTTCCATAAACAAAAAAATATATTACAGGCAGGCTGCTTCCTGTAGGAGTAATGTGCAGTATTTATTGCCCTCAACATGCTCTATTGGCACCAGCGGCGCCTTTGAGGCTGCGGCCTCCCTGTCTATGCTTTGGTTTTGGACTAACAACCTAGAGAGCAGGAGAGGAAAAGGTTCCTATATATGGCTAACAAACAGCATGATTGGCAGTGCGGCTTTGCTTAAGACCTTAGTTGTGGTCTTTCCAATATGGACCAGATCATTTCTGCACAACACACACTCACAGGAACACACACATGCACGACCTCAGCCATTTCCTTAGCAGGAAGTTGAGGCTAGATACATAATTGAAGTGAGGCGTGTATTGTTTCGTTGTCAGAACACCCAGGCTTTTTTAAAAAAAAAGAAAAATATGAATGCTACAAAACAATTCTCTTTAGTATCTACCCCGATCACATTAACATGCTTTTGAGCTCTCTATGATCTGTTTGTGAATTCTGTCTGATCGCTCACCCCACGTTTTCTCAGCTCGTGAGGAATCCCAGGATCCCCTTTCGCCTCACTACGTGGAGATCGCCATATACTGTGCGGGAGTCTTCCTCATCGCCTGCATGGTGGGCATTGTGGTAGTGTGCCGGATGAGGAACACAACAAAGAAACCTGATTTCGGGGGCCAGCCGGCTGTCCACAAACTGAGCAAGCAGATCCCTCTGCGGCGCCAGGTAACAGAAAGTAGATAAAGAGTTCTAAAGGCATCTAACACCCCTAAAGAGACACACACATCAGTAACATGCTGCATAAATATAAATAAAGGGCATGATAGCATAACATAGATCAATACGGGGAAGAAATGTGCAGAGTATTTGTAGTAGTTGCTGAGTTTCTAGTGAATAATACATTTTGCAGAAAATAAACACAATCTTTACCTGTGTATGGCATGAAAAAATGGCATCTAACAGTGTACCACAGATTTAATACGCCTTCCTCCTAAGGCGTATGGTCTTATGCCTTAAGGAAAACCAAAAGCTGCATTCTAAAAACACACACAAGTGTTTGGGATTGCGTACCACAGACCTGTGACAAGGTAAGGTTAGTGTGAAGAGATGAGCCCTGGGGACAGGGCTGGTGAAGTAGAGGTATTTAAAAAACGACTGTTGTTGCTTACTACTTGCTTACTGATCTCAGCAGTGTTCGCCTCCCAATCCAGCTCCCATCATCATTTCAAAGTGTAATTATGGAAACATATTGAGTCCATGTTCGAAGCCCACCTGCGTGTGCACATTTACACCTCTTAGGGATGCCTTGGAGCTTTATTTGACTCGTGAACCCAGACTGCGATGATCAGCCATTCTCTTTTTTCCTGTAGGTGTCAGCGGACTCGAGCGCCTCAATGAACTCCAACACACCTCTCGTCCGAATTATGACGCGGCGAAGCATCGCGCACGACGAGCCGATCCCTGAATATGACCTTCCGGAGGACCCGCGGTGGGAGTTTGCCCGAGACAGGTGGGAGCAGGCTCCTTAGCGCATGCCCACAAACGCCTTCTTTTAACACATCCATATCGGAACATATCAGAAAAGTTGGTTGGAGATTTACTAAATGCACCGATGTCAGAGTAAATTTGGAAAAATA
>CAAE01014762.1:8333-30426 GCA_000180735.1 Tetraodon nigroviridis | reverse complement strand
CCCCACCCCAGTGTGGAGCAGTCTGGTTCTTCCCACTCATAAGAACACTCATAGCCAACGCACCCGCACCCTTGGGCTAACCACCAGCCCCATTCTATAGCCGCTCAGGCGACGGAGGGACTAATGGACCCAGTTGGGATGGTGCTGGTGGCAGCACTGCTGTCACATGCTAATACTGCCATGTGCACGCGCTACATACAGAACACCGTCACGTGACGTCTTAAAGGAGTTGACAGGGATCCTACAGAAACTGTTTTTTTACTGACTGAATGAACTGAGAATCTCCTATTTTCCTCCTAAAAACAAACATACAAAAAAATGCTTATCTTTGGTTCTCATGTTTGTAGCTGGAAGTTGTTGTTTTTTTTTTACAAGCAACAATGGTACTTGTGTGATGTCCCATTCCAGTACTGTTTGCTTCTGGATGAATGTAGGGACCGGACTTTGACAACAAGGTATGAGAAGAGGATGACGAATAAGAACAAACAAGGATGAGAAGAGAGCAATGCAACTAACAAAACAAGAACAGAAGGAGAGCACATATAGGAATTGCTCTTTTTTATTTTGTAATATTGATGCTTTTACTTTCAAAAATATTGATAAATCTTCCCATTTCTGGAGAAAAAAAATACACGGTATAATGTATAGTGCTGGTACATTTGTAAATATATTCAAATATGTATAAAAATATATTATATATTTACAATGATTTTTTTTGTATGGACTCAGAAAATAACCCTCACCCAACTATGAGTTTGAGACGGGTTATGTGTCCTCTATTTCTAAACACACACACACACGCACACACACACAAACACAGGCCTGTCTCAGTCATTAACACAGTTGACTATTGGCTTTCAGGGACTGAGGTAGCATTTTAATTTATTGACTTTTGTTCTTTTTTACAGATAGAACATTTTTAAAAAGTGATTAAAAAAGAGCAGCAAGGCAAAAATGACATTAATGATGCTAATAGTACAGAAATAATGCAGTAAATTTATGGTAATTTAATTGATCTTTCACAGGTAACAAAGGAAAAGTATTTTAGTGAATTTTGAAAGATCCAGGTTTTGTAAGTTTTATATATGAATGTGAATATTAAGTTAAATTTAAAATTAAACTGTACATTTTATAGTCACCTAATCCCTTTCTTACATAGATGTTGATGCCATTTTCTATTGGTAATTGTACTCTCTTGTTAGCTTTGCTATAGGAAATGAGATTTATTTCTGGATATTTATGTGATTAAAAGAACAAAAAGTTTTAAAAATATCTGCTATCAGTCCCATTTAGATTAAATATAGCCCACAGAATTATTTGACAGATTTAGAAGCTGAAATACAAATTAATAAACAATTCAAGTAGATTTTTTTTTTTTTTTCTTTTTTTCTACTGGACCAACTTAAAGATGATACTTTACAAGTGTCACATTTGCAAAATAAATGACAGAAAATATCTCATCATCTCTGTGAGGTTTCATTCAGGGTCCCACACTATTATATATCTTTCTATTTTTCTTTCTTTTTTCATCACTGAACTCCAGTCTGGAGTTTACCTTGTGAACTGTTTGGCAAACTCACCTACATGACAACACCCCTAACAGGAAAAAGCTATAGAATGCATTCTTAGCCCAGGCCTTTAGTAACAAGTGTTTAACATATATTCAGTTCCCGCTGTCATCAGGTTTGAACTCGTTCTAAAATAAACACTCACAGAAACTCCAGTTTTCCTCTATTAGGCATGTTCCCTCACGTCCCCGGAACCTTAAAAGGGGAATGGAGGGAAAAGTCAGGAAGAAAACATTCATCTTTTTCCACAGAATAAGGGAGGGAGGAAAGCTGCTAGAGCCCTGAAGGAGTATGAAGAGTACTGGAAAGAAAGAGTGGGGAGGATAAACCAAACCACATCCATCCTCATTAAGGTGGGAGTGACAGGAAGTGCAGCCGGATATCCACACCGGCTACAACACACCTTTATCAGGACGTCTATTGTGCTGGAGGATGAGGAGGGGTTAAACTCCAGGGAAACCAAGTTGAGGACTAGATGGGCTTATATAATAAGGCCTGTTTAGTAATTCTCAATTGTTAGCAATGTCTCTCAATTGTTAGCAATGTCAAATAAAATTGTTTACCGTACCCCAATTAGTTTACAGTATTTAATTAAAATAATATGAATAGTTGCAGCACAGGTGTGAATGCATGTCTCCTTGTTTTTTTTTTATTATTTAATTGGGGGATTTGGGGGTTTATTTTTTCTTCTACAAAACCCTGTAGGGCTCATTGAGCAGGTATAACTGCTTGCCCATCGCAGATAAACATGACCCTTCCACTAAGCTGAGTGAAATGAGTTTTTCCATTTTGAAGGCTTTTCACTCCATTTGTCCCTAATGCCCCTGAGATTAACCCAGTGACCCTTAAATATTAGCTTTTGGGATACAAAGCAGTGGCTGGAGGGCACAAGATGGACATTTCTTCTTCAAGAATGCATTAAAATCACTGTGAAGGCCCACACTTTTTGGTCCGCATTTCTCACAGGATATGGGAAGCTGATGACATGTGACGCTATCTCAGTCTGCTGAGCTGCTGGGCTAGCTTGAAATGTGGTTAAAGCCATGTTCCCTTAGATTTTTCTGTTTCTTTCTGTCCTTCCTGTCCTCCTCTTAGTCCTTGTTTTCGGGACTGTCTCCCTACGACCAGCCATCTGCTGTAGCCTGGTGTGTTTGCAGAAGGCTCGGTCCTCTGGAATGTCAACACGAGGCTTTGTGTGAAGCCAGAGAAGCCCACATTCGTTGTAGATAAGACCCCTCGCACTGAGCCCGGGTGAGGAAGAGGAGGAGCAGTGGAGGTCAGAGGGTGGGAGTTGTAGTCGGAGGGTGACTAAAAGTTTAACAAAGCTGCCAAGCGAGATTCATCCAGCTGACACCAACCGCCATCAAGGTTCAATTTTGCCGTTTACAAGGAGTATAAAGTTGATTTAGTTTAGAAGATGAGGGCAGGCCATCAATATGAGTGACAGAATGGAATTCAGGAATTTATTTTAGTGATTTGTGCAGTTCACATAACCAAGTAGGGTAAAATCAAAGAATTTTAATAAATGCAGAAATAGACATGTTTGAAGTCAAAATATCTCTTTCCAACGTCTTTTCAAAAGGCATCTGTCCAGGCTCTCACTTCTCAACCCACCGTTTGCATGGAGCTGCAGATAATGAACGGTTCATCGCTGGGTCAGCACTCAGTAAGCAGGAGGGGTCTACTTGCGTTTGATTAAGGGTATGCGAGGCACTGTGTCTGGTTCTGCATGGAAGACATAAACAAGTCTAGTGTGTGTTCGTGCGCGAGACTGTCGTGAGTCCGCAAGGGAGGACCTGCGTGGTTGTGTGGGCCTGTGGGACCTTCTAAACATTTACTAATATTGCAATTGTGTCTGAGAGATTGTTATTCACAAAAAACCACTTGTGGATGGTTTATGTACTCATTTTCCTCCAGCTAAATGCTGAGCTCACAGTTTTTGGGTGGTAATCAGTGGAAAAGGGAGATGTGAAACTAAACTGTTTACCAGAGAAGAAGAAGGTAGAATTTCTCGAATGAACACGCTTGAGTAGAGTTCAGACTGTCCATGTTGGCCAAGACTGGAAAATGTTTTTGCCCCTTAATTTTAAGACAGATTGAATTGTGTTTCGCGTGCAAGAAACCAGGTTTACACTGCTGAGCCCTTTTGATGTTCTGGTGGCTAACACACTGCATTTATGGTTCTGGGTGTGTTCTGCTGGTGAGTTTATTCATGTTTACTATCCAACAATGCAGTAACAACATTGGTCAGCCATTTCCCCCCCCGTGGCTAGCCGCTGCACCCGATGATGTCATCAGTGACAAAAACTGTGAACCCTGACGCAAACCGGTGATGTTCTGCCAATGTGTCAAACACAATTTTGTGTTACTGAGATTTTCTTGTACGCGCACAGAGGCATGATTCATCTAATCTACCTGAACATGTTCTATCCATCTAACTGAGCCTATCACAAAATGGTTAAAGAATCATACACCACATACAGTGGAAGCCCCTCGGATTTGAACTGACAAACCTCAATAATGTCAAATAATTTAAAATTTTTATAAGAATGGTTTCTTTCAACTGAATTAGCATAGCTTGTTTTGATTTAAGAATTCTTATTTCATTATAGATCCTGAGGACAATGACTGCCATTTGTGGCAAATCCAGGTTCTTTCTTTCTTCTGGACTTTCTTTGATGACGCAGACATGATGGAGATATATGGAAATGCAAACATAGGACGGCTAACCGAGCTCACCAGGCCTGGCCCAATAAATCCACTTGTAAAAAAAACAGGTCGGTCATAAAAGATATTTAATTAAAAAACATGCTTAAGGGCAGCTCTCTCTCTCTCTCTCTCTCTCTCTCTGTTTTTCACTCTCTCTCCCCCCTCTCTCTCTCTATCACACACACATCAAAACAGGTGCAAGTGGGAGTCTGACAGAACAGAAAGAAGAAGAGGGATGAGAAAACAGGAAGTGTGAAGTGGAGTTCTAAGTGGGACCGTCAAAGGCAACAGGAAGTCTCGTGTGAATCATTTGAACTGGAGAAGGAGTTTATGATTGTTTTCATTCTCCTGATGTGCTCTTTAAAAGACAAGAAAATGTTAACATATAAATAAAGATGTATCACTTCCTGATTACACACAGCTCCTTTTCCCACCAGCACTCACGACAAACCCTTGCTGCAAATGCCGACTCCTGACATTGTCGTGACTGATCACCATGACAATGCCATGGCAGCAGGCTGGGAGATATACTTCAACCAACACAATCCTCTTTCCCTTTTCACCTGTATTACTCTTTCCAGTTAACAAGAAGTTCTGTTTTACTGGATGACAACACTGTTCAGACCTTCTGACAACTCAGTTTGTCAAGTTCAAATATGCTTTGAACATGGCTGGCTCTTTGAATGCCTGTGTTTGCTTCTCCTGACTCTCCCTCACAAGCTGGCCTGATTGTATGCTGCTAAAGGTTTGGGACAAGTACAAGAACAAACTTCCCTCTTTTTCCTCATTCCTTACCGTAAAGGGATCATTAAATAAAAGTGTGCAGTGAGCGAAGCGTCCCTTAACCTGCCCTTTATCTCAGAGCGAACAAGAGCTTGAACGCCCTGCCCAGGCAAGACTGGATAATTATGGTTCCTGACTGAACCACCTTGATGGTTTACAGAATTTTACCTCTTTACTTCTGTTTTGCAAGAGCTTGTGAAAAAAAAAAAAAAAACCAAACACATGTTGCATCGATAGATAAGTGTTTCTTTTCATTAGGAGACAAAGATGGGCATGGAAAGCCAGTGTTATAGACTGCACACAATAACAATGATTAAAAAAAAAAAACTTCAAGGTGCAGAAGTTTTTAACTTAAACACACTCCATGAACTCCACGAACTGAAAGTTCATTTGCAGGTTAATCTCGCCTGACGTATATGAACATTTCTCACATTTTCCAGAAATAATCTAAGTTAAAGCTGCTGTCATGAGTCTGTGTGTGTGTTCGCCATGGACCAATAGGCTGCTGTCATTTCCTACCTCTGCTGCGTGCTCGTTTCTATACATGGTTTGATTTTCTGTCTTGTCTTCTTTTTTCTGGGAACATATAAATCTGCTTCCAGTTTTTGCCGTGAATGAGCTCAGACTCCATGAGGTGACTGAGTGGCAAGGAGGGGGAAGCACAGCAGAGACGGGGGGCCCTGAAAAGAGGCTTTGTGCTGCTTTCGAAGGGGCCAAGGCTTTAGCCTGTCAGAGGTTGTGGTTCTAGGCGAGCAGCCAGAGCTTCAGACCCGCTCACTGGCAGCAATCAAACCATCTGGAGTGATGGGCCCTTCCTGAACTGCTTCACAGAGCTGGGCAGGACTTAGCTGGTTGGACTTAGCTAAGACACACCACAGAGGGCTACAAAAATAAACCACCAGTGTTTGCTGAAATTCCTTGGCTGCAGAGACTTGATCCTGCAGAAAAGTTCTCAAAGAAGAGCTGCAGCTTGACCTCACACTGAGAAGCAAGTGGTGCAAAAACCTTTATGAGATGTCTCGCACCACATATTCCTCCCGTGTTCTTAGTGTGGTTTCAAATGATTTATTATGTTATCATTAGATGCATCTGGGAATGACCGAGACGCTAACGTGGCGCCGCAAACACAGTAAAGTGACGTGGCAGAGATAGGCTGACCCCTGGCTCACTTATTTCACGCCGGTTGTTTAGCTCTGAGATGTAGACTGATACACGCTAGTCTGCTGCAGATATTTGGCAGTCCGACTCGTATATACTCAGATAAGGTCTGTGGGGTGCCTTTACCGCACAGCTTAATGCTGCATTTCAGCCACGCTGCTACACTTGACATGAAATCAAAGTTTTTCCCTCTGCAATGAAAAGCAAAACAGTTTATGGTGCATTAAATACAACGGAGAAAAAATGTGAACCATATTGCCTTCTAGTGGGTTACGGTTCTGTATTCCAACATTCCCTCACCCTTCCCCCCTACCGATCTCCAGCAACAGTGGAAAAGAAAAAAAAAATAAAAGCTAAGCCTTTCTGGAGCCGGCCCAAGTCAAGCAAATTATGGACCTGAGTCTTTTTGTTACATTTGTAATGCAAAAACCCAAATCTCCAGCTCTCCTGCTCCTGAAACAGAGCAGGCTTTATTTCACTTTCACCAAACAAGCAGAGTTTTTGCAGTGTTGACCAACAAGTGGTGCCGCAAACTTCTAAAAAGCTCCATTATCTAACTGTAAATGTTGTTTGACCTTTTCCGTAGTGGCTTTATTTTTCAATTTCTTGGGAGTTGTTTTAAAAAAGAGACGGTGATTACAGGCCTGCATGAAGTTGTTGCGTGGGTGCAGTGTCATGGAACCTGGTTTTCCTGTTGAACCATCTTGAAAAAAGCTTCGCCACCCACCTGTGTTTCTTCTAAATTAACGCTTGGAATAGATGATTTATTATAGCACATACAGAGTACATAAGCTTCCTGGAGAAAGGTTGTGGTTGCAGCACTTTAGCCAAATGCTCCTTCAAATATCCCCTGTATGTGCGCCGTAGTTCCCTGCTGGGGCTTGTATGCTGGCAGTCAAGCAGCACAAACGCAACTCCCAAAGACACATTCATTTGTAATAGGGGAAGCAGTTTATGCTACCAGTTTGGAGCGATTTAACTCTGTTTAGTCTGTGACAAAGTACAGTCAACTCGAGGAAGGATCGACACTAAACGGCTAAAGGAGAGATGCATCAGAATTTACTGCAGTGGACTGCGGAATAAACATCAGTCAGTAAATAAACTTCCCCTCTTGTTGAGTCGCAGACGTAGATTGACTTAACTGTGAATGTAATTGAGCCAACTGTTTGAAATTAGCACACAAAATAGCCAATTTGGAATCATTTGAAATAATTCCCTTGCATTGCTGCTCTCATTATTTTGGGGAACTTCATAGGACCACCAGAGGTATCGAACTGTGCACCCTAGCTTTCACCCCGAAAGTTCAGCTTGGTGTGAACCACTCAAACAGTCTTGTTGTTTACAGTAGTGTTAAGTGTGCGCCCCTCACAGATCAGTCAGGGTCATAATCCCCTCTTCTTTCCCACTGAGGCCCAGAGTGTGTGTGAGTGGACATGGGTGATGGCAGACAAGGAGCGGCTCACCCGGGGGCCCGCCCACCCGTTTGGGCTGCTCATGCCGTTTCCCTACCTCCTTCTAAGCACACACATTCAATGTCAAATATGTGCTCGCAGACGCAAATACAAGAAGTTAAACAATAGAGAAAGAAAGAGGAGAAACACGCAGGATTTCTTCAGGGACAAGCCCCCTCCCCTTCTCTTTCTGTTCTCCCTGTGTTATTTATGTGATGTCACCTTGTAAAAAAGCCTTTATGGCCTCTCCGGGCCTCATGACTGTGAGTGTGCTGAGGTGAATTGTCAGAGTTTTGGAAATCCTCCAGGACATGAACTTTGTGTGACACAAGAGGCATCTTTAGAAAGTGTTAGAAAGATCTGACTTGAGGCTGTTTTTATCGATTGTACTTACCTGCACTGTTATGAATGTTGATTTGAATGCAGACGACACTCATGACCTTATAGAAATGCACACCTACCGGTTTTTGTGCACGGTTCAACAGTCATCAGTAGTCATTTTGAACCACGCAGACCGGAGTGACATTGCCTCTGGACTCTCTTCACGCCAGACCACACAACAAATGAAATTAGCTGCTACTTTACGTAACACACACACTGCAATACACAGCTCAAAAAAGGAGAAAATGGGAATCCAAGGAGATAAAAAAGAGAGATGAGATTGGATCTGTGGTATGTCTGATCAGGTTGGTGTTGCCACATCAGCAACTGTAACAGTAACACACACAAACACACACACACACACACACACCTTTATTATGGTTCTAGCCAGTGGTCGCTCTGCATAAGATCCACACAAATCCAACATGGGGCCTCTCTGAGGTGCTCATCAGCTTAATTTTAAGTCACACAATTAGTGTTCAGCCAGTGATTTTGGGGTTCTGTGGACTCTTCTTCCTTCTCTTGAAAAAGATTACAGTTAAATCAAATTAGAAAATGTGATTATCAAGCACATGTCCAATTTCACAGTTATTTATCTGATAGATGTACAAAAAGATAATTCTGCGAATGTTGTTAGGAGTTGAGAACTAAAACCTCAAACATTTGTTATGCAAAAAAAAAAAAAAAAAAAGATCCAGATCATCTTAGAACTGTAGACAGTCTTGAAACAATGCCTCCACTTCTGCAGATACGAGACCTGGGAGATGTCAGCAGTATTGAGGCAATGGGTGGTGTAAGCACAGCTTACAGGCTGATATAAATGCACGTGTTTCCTGATAAGTTCTGTTCTGTTTTCTGGCATCAGCCTGAGCAGTTTTACGTTTTTTCTCAGAACAAATAAAACCAGCTGAAATGAACAATAAAATGAAAGCCAACAGTGGCTCCGCAGCTTAGGCTGTCTTTACCCACATGACGCTGTCTCAAAAGCAAATATGTGTAATCAAACTTGGAAGAAATACAACATAGCAATCATGGATGTGTGCACATAGAAACATATGTTGGATTTAAAAAGTGAAAAAGGTGATATAACTTCAAGCTTTGCTTGTCGCTGAGATAAATCCAAGAAAATAGATCAAGTAATATGGAGACTGACTTCGTTTCTAGTAAGATCTGAAAACAGAGACTCTTTGTGGAGACAAAGATGGCCATCGTGCCAACACATGTACTCAAATGAAATCACTGTAATGATCCCCATCAATCACAGTTGAAATAAATTCGAATTTGACTTGGGAATAAATGAGTTGCTGATAAATTAAATCCATTTAATTGACTGTGTGTTCTATAGATGAGCAATGGGCTGAAGACCCTGAGCAGATTTGATTTCCCATTAGCCCAGTGAAGTGAAGAAGGGCTCCAGCACCACGCTTGTGCTCTGCAATCGATTTTTCCAGAGGATTTATTGTCTCATGATGGGTTACCCCTTTATTCTAATCACTTTGGGTTAAAATTACAATGATTTTATTAAAAAAATCAAGAAGCATATTTAATTGTGAGTTAATGTTTAAACAAATAAAATAGTTAAATAAAAGAAATAATCATTTATTTTTGCAATACATAATTTCACAGATGTCATCACCATGTGTTTCTCGGTGTGTATGTGTGTGCACATGTGTGTGTGAAGCGAGAGCGATTCACTTTGACGCACACACACTCCAGGATAGCGCTCTAGGAGAAAAATTATGATGGAGGATGTTTGGTCTTCCTGTAGCTGCAGGGTCAGAAAAGTTGTGAAATATGTGTCAGTAATAAAACGCACCAGCATGTTGTGTTTAATTAGCGTGCAGTGTAACACACACGCTCACTCAGAAGTGGATGCAGCCTGACTTTCAAAATGTAAGACTGGAGAGTGAAAGGAGACCCTTTAGTGGTGTGAGTGAAAGGGCTGTTGGGAGATAGAGTCTGTAATTCTTGGCACTGGTTTGGCAGTCCAGTTGCATTCCTTCCAAGTATTCAGAGAGCACAAAAGCTAATAACTGTAAGAGGTTTCCTAATACAACCAAGCTCATTAATTATTATAGCATTAACTGACTTTTTTCATTACACGGCTGCATTAAAAACACACCAATTTGACCAGTCTGAGACCCATGTGTCTGAGCGTGGTCTGTCAGAGAATACCGCTCAGCTTGATAAGTTCTGATGAAGTGGCACTTCAACGTTGGATTCAATAGTCTTTTTGTGCTCATGTGAACCGATCAGCCCTAACACTATGTCAAAATGTCCTATGTCAAAATGTTTGCATGAGCATTTTTTAGGCTGTTGTCCAAGATTTAGAAGTGTAGTGCGTTTGTATGTTCTGGAAGAGCACCAGTAAAAACAGTAAGACACACTGGTAATCTATAAATCCATTTTCGCATTCATGTTCATATATGGCAGAAACCATGAAATCCTTTCTTTAAACTACTTTAAACCACCATGTAAAATATCCAGCAGAATGTCCTGTCCTGAATGGAAACATAGCATTAGTGTGCGAATATGTGACAGCGTGAGTCCACAAAAGCTGATAAAATCCTTTAATGGGATTTTTTTAAACAACTGTTAAACCCCTCCTCATTTTCACTCTGGCGTACTGTAAAATTATGGCCTAATTAACTCGGGGAGCAGGCGGAAGGGGTACTTGAGGTTAGGTTTCAGGGTCTTGGCGTGATGTTATCTGCTCAAATTTATGGCAGCACAGGGGACTTGTGTCTAGACCACCACCCTAACCCAGTTTTTAGATCTATGGAGTGCAGACAGTTTGGTGCCACAGCAGACCAGGAACCAGTACTGACCAGGTCATTGCCGTTGTTGAGCAACCTAATGCAGAAATTGAAACACAACGCAAGTTGACTGGGTCACATCTTTCAAACACTCCAGCAAATAGGAAGTGTATTCATACACTCAGCCTCTTCAGGCTAGCTAAGGGGTGCAATTAGGCAGGGCGTAGCTTGTTGCAAATAAAACTGTTTTGTTTTAGACACAGAGATCAACTTGTGCCTTTTTGACATCAACCCACAGAGAAATTTTTCTCCTATTGTGCAAAAGTGAACCCATTAAAGAACTCAGAGAAAACCTTCTCAAACCGTGAGAAACTAAACCACAGAAACTGAAAGAGAATGAAATGTAGAATTTGTACTCAATGATGACAGAAAGAGATTTTTAGGAAAATATGGTATTTTTTAGCTTGGCCTCAGATGTAAGTATTGTGCATCATTGAAAAAGGGAAATGGTTCTTTGGTCAGCGCGGTCCATAAATGTCTGTTTCTCTCCCTATGGTTGTTTGTGCATACATAAACTCAGCCCTGGATAGAACGCATACAAGCTGTATACCCTGGCGTACCCAAACAGATCAGTTCCTTCATCACAGCTCCTCATTTTCAACAAACACATCGGCTCTTTACAAAGCTGTTTTTGTGTTCGCAGTTTAGCTGTGCTGCCATGGGCAAGTGAAATTGGTACTGACAGAAAATATCTACTGTTTGTTCATATTTAGATATATATATATATATATATATATATATATATATATATATATATATATATATATACATATATATATATATATGAATGAACCAGGGGCATGGCACTGAAGACCAAGCAGCTGTATATCAGGTTAGTTTTACGTTACGTCAAGTGGATGATTGTCCACTCAAACAACAGAGGGCTGATTCTTTTAAAGGGTAAAAGGCAATCAATGGTCCATTGCATCAGATAAGCACCCAACTGGGTGGCTGTAGAGATCGCTTCTCAGAAGCCCAGGGTAAACAATGCAGTCCTAAAGTCACCCAATAGTAGTTGGACAATCAGAGCTTTTCAGGGAGCGAGTCGGCAGCCCAAACAGGGGTAAGGAGGGCAGCTGAGCCAATAAAGACTCTGTGACTAACATCAAAATAACTTGGTTGAAAGGTTTGGTGACAGTGGTGAAGAAACTGAGCGTTGCTCTGTGTGGATGTCAGGGCAGTAGATTTACTGTGGAGGACACAGCCTGTTTGTCATTACTGGTGATGGATGAGGTGGTAATGGTTGGAAAAACGGTTAGCTCCAGATGGGAAATGCAAGGAGTGAGGAAGAGAGACAGTGTCTTCCCTCCTCAACACTGTAACGTCTCCCTCTCAGGCCATGATGTCACAGGATTGAGAGGGAACACCTGTTCAGCGCCGGCCATCTCTGCATGTACTGCAGTGGAGGAGAAGCGTTGCATTGAACAGTGCAGCCTGGACAATGAAATCCAAATGACATGAATTAAACATAGGAATAGGACTTAGCTGACGTGACAAGTTAAAACACTTCCAAATGCTGAGAGGTTGATGAAGAGGTGGAGAAGGGTGGTTGCTTTAAATGATTTTCTGTCCTTCACAGTTATGAAAGATGCGATACATCCTAAACATGTTTGCAGCAATATTTAACTTGTCTAAAACCCCCTTTTTTTTTCCCCCAAGAAAAAAAGGCGAAAGCCAGTTTGGTGACATTCAGAGTGTCTGCTTTTAGGATTAGTCAACAAGTTTGGAGCGAGTCTGCAACATCTGCTCCAGCGTCACTGTCTGCCGAAGCGTTTGATTACACACATATGCGAGCACTTCAGCTCCATGTGGACCACAAGGAAGGCCCATTAATTCATTTTAGTTTACGTTTTCGTGTTGATTTGTGTATTTATTCAAACACATAAAAACTGAAGGATGATATGAATGATGATGTCATCCCTCTATCACCCTCTCTGTAAAACCTCTCCTCTAACTACACACCCCTGAATGGTTTCTCCCCAAACATCTAGGTCAACTCTAACATGAATGGACATGTGTGAGACTCACCTGCTGTTTGGTGCATGGGTGAACGGTTCGACGTGAAGCAGCTTTTGATGTGATTCTCTGCAGAGGATCTGCCAAAGTTTCTGTGAGAAATCAACCCTTTTTTTTTACATCCTTTGCTCTCTCTCTCTTCATCATCCTGTCTTGGCTTGAGTTTAACCTCTCACTGACTTCTACCCCCTGCTGTGGGATCATGCTTGTCAGACAAACACGTGTGCTCATCATACACAGGGGCTACTTTTTTCTATATGGTAAAAAAGACCACCATATTCTGCACATAAGAATATGCTCATTCTTTAAAAGAATGAAGGGGCGGTAAGGAAAAATGTCAGCCGTTTCACTGGGAGGTGTTGGCTGGGTATTCATGTAAAAACCGCCCGGGGCTGGTCAGAAGACAATATGCATGTCATGGTGTGTCCTCACTTTGCATTCCTCTTTTCAGGTCTGAGGAAAACAGGTCTCTGCTCAGCGACACTGAAAGCAAAAAAACGAAAGCATTCAGAGGGTTTTCTGGCTATCCTGAAATGCTTCACCTTTGTGAAAAGAATAAAAATCATGAAAACCAGGCTGTTGGCAACATAAAAAGTGTGAGAGGATAAAACAAACATGCATGGATCAAGACCAAATGGTCAAAGAGCTCTTGGACATATAAACCAAATCTTTTTTTGTGATATAGTGGTGATGACTGGAATGAGTTAGAATAAAAACAGGCCTGCTTGAAGAAGATTCTTTATTCATTTTACAACTTTTATCACCTCATACATTTCTGCACAATCTACACATGCATTCTCACATGTGCTCTTGCTGACTACTCTTTCGTTCTCAGGCCTTGTTTATGTTTTGCTCCAATATCCTCTTTTATGTCAAAGTGCAGCATTAATGTTTTTCCACCTGAAGAACAGCTACAGCAAGTGGAGCATATTTGTGATGCTAACAGGCAGTAAAGATTTGTTTTCGTTTACTTTAATAAAAAAAGACAGAATGGCTACTGATATTAGGAATGACCTTTTCCATCACTGTGCTGGCTAATATTTACAATATCTCAACAAACCATTAAATCTCGGGACGTGTTAAGAGACTGATGCTATAGTGCTGTAATGTCACTTCAGGAAACAGCTGAACACTTTCGACGGGTAGAAACAATGATTTCCTTTTTTTTTCTTTACTTTTTTTTTGCTTTAGTCGACAAGCAGACTTAACTTAAATGACTTGTTCACAAACTTCTGCCACTAGCATCGAGAATATGGAGCTGTCACGCTGACATCAGCTGTTTTTAAAGAAAAGCATGTCTCCTTGTGAGTCAAACATCTGGATGATCAGAATAGCAGACAGGAGGAGGCGGAGAGGGACAGAGGTGGGGAAATAAGGAAAAGAGGGGCAGAAAAACATTTTTACTGTTCTGCACAATAGATCAAACTCACCCTGGGGTGTCGTCAGGATAACTTGGCCTTCTTTATTGACTGCCGAATAATTCGTTCACCTCCTACTACCAGCAATAATAGGATTTAAAAGGCAAAATGCAGAATTGCTGAATACTTCTAAAAACTCTCAGAACAATCACATAATGTTCGGTGCAACAACACACTGCACACTGCATAAACACATAAAGAAGTAATTAAAATATTTTTTTTAGCAAATTAGTGCAGGTATTTCTCATGCAAGTTACATTTAATCAACAAATCTCCTTGTGTTTACAGCAAGGTGGAACAACCATTTGTCAAGATTTACAAATCCAGTTTCATATATGGTGTCTTAAATGTAATTTACTATATAAGATTTATTTCTTTAATTTGAAAAAGCACAATTCACTATTTGCACCATGTTGTTGTTGGACAAAAGGATTAACTTTTGAGACACCTGCATTTAGGGGGGGAGGCAACCCCTGACAAGCGCTGTCAGCAACATCCTCTCAGCAAAGGCAGGTGTTCCAACTTGTTAAGGACAAACAGAAAAGATTAACACTAAATGCTCGCTGCACACATTTACTGCAGTTTGGAATGCTGCATGGAAAGGAAAAGTGGGAGCGTTCTAAATGAGGTGGTTCACCTAATGTTTCTAATTCTGTCCTGAGGCGGTGTGTGACTCAGATGATCTCTGTCTCCCCTTCTGTTTTAGGGGATCAGACTAAAAAAAAAAAAAGTCCAGGGGCAGAGACAGTCTGGACAGCCCACATGGCTTGCTGACACACAGAAATTATGAAAACAGCCAGTAATTATGTGAAACTATCCTACAAGATTATGCACCAGAGAGAGGAGAGCAAATCTTTTCCCTTATACACAAGTAAAAGTGCTTTAAGAGAAGAAGGACTTTGAAAAATGGCTGATACTTTGACTGTTGATTTAGGGTTATATTTATTAAATATAAATATTATTTTAGACAGAATTAAAGAGTGAACTACACACAGATAACTGCAGAGGCATTATTTGTCTTTGTAAACTAAGATCATTGCTCTTAAACCTAAACTACTGAGGATTAAATTATCTGACAGCGTTCTCTTTTTGGATGGCATTACTTTGTGCTCCAGTATGACTGACCATCGACATACGAATGTTAAGGACTCAGTTGACATTAGCATGCCAATGGTCCACGGGGCTATATCGTCAAGCTCTGCTCCCAGCCTGATCAGAACTGATGAAGTCTTTTGGATAGAAGGTGAAACGTTTTCAAAAAGAAAATTTAAAGTCCAGAAAGTCCAGTCTCGGATAGCTATGACCTGGATGACTGAGAACCCACACAGACACTCTAAAACCAGTTACCATTGTGGAGAGATAATAAGTCCAGTCCCAGTCTTTTACACCGACAGGTAGAATAGGGTCATCAAACTTTTATTATCCAATCTTTAGCATAGCTATGCTGCTACAGGCCTATCCTGCTGGGCAGTTCCCCACCTCCCCAACACTAACCACCATCTTTACTCCCTGGCCTCTTCTCCTTTTCTTCTTCTCACTAGGATAATGACTGTGTGTCAAGTCTTCCTCAGTGTGTTGTGTCTTTCTCTTCCTCTTCTCTCTCTCTCGCCCTCGTCTTTTGGGTGGAGACGGTTTTAACCAACTCAAAAAAGACGTTATAGCAAGAGAGAAGGACAATGTATAATGTTACTATTATACATTGTAGAAGAAATCTATCTTCCACGTGCTTCAGCCACAATGAGATCTAACGTTACCTCCTTACCGAGGCACCATCCTACCATTTTATCAATGGTTTTGACATTCTTACCTGCTTTGTTGCCACTAATCTCCAGCCTCAACGTGTCATTTTTTTTAAAAAACCAGAAATGTTTTTTGAGGTAATCGGGGATTTAACATCACGCTCTTGGATATGCAGCCATGAACGTAAGACAAAAAAGGCATTTGTCTGTTCTAATGCCTTCTTATACCTAAGAGTTTCTGCTGTTCAGACCATAGATGGTCGGGTGCGGTCAAGGAATGCTCCACCAGCATTCATCATTTTCAGGCTTCGCTGACTCCAGTTCTTCCTCTCAAATTTGGACATTTTAGCTCATGCTGAAATGTTTGCGAGCCCTACTTAAAAGTTGACTTTTTCGATCTTTTTTTAGTGTGACAGCTTTACCTTTGTCGAAAAGGAGAAAGTGACACATTCTTACACATCTTTATCTCATATCACTAAACTTAATTGAAACCCAAATCAGGAGTTTTTAGACTAAATTAGGTTTAATGGGATTCCCAAAATCTCTCTAACCTTAAAATAACAAAGCAGCATGAACAATGGACGTGCACTATATATATGCAGGCATGTGGCAGAAACCTGATGCATCACATCACCTTCCAGTTTAACCCACAGTTCAGTCTGCCAGTAAATCAGCCCTGGTGGATGCCGCGTGCACCTTTGAAATAAATCCCCCCAGTGTTCTTTAAACTGCTCCACATGCTGAGGTATCAGGACAGTAATAATATGCGCTCTGCTCTTTGGTGAATGAGATTTTAAATCACGGGAAAATATGACTCTTCCACTAGATTTTTAAAAAAAAATTCTTTCAATGCAAACAAATTTGCTTCTGAGGACCTCCCTGTTTGCAAATAAACTGAGTAGCAGCTGTCCATGTTTCCCCGGGCATTGTTAAACGTACTTCTGTGCAATCAAAATGTGCTGCTGATGTGCTCACAATTGCTAACATCTGTGTAGAAAAAATTAGATAATAGAGATTTAGCAGGGTTTTTTTTTTTTTTTTTTGAAAAAACACATGGGTTGTATTTATAAAGAGCTTTTCCAATGGTCTTTGACAATCACAATCATGCACTAAGGATGTAGCCTCAAAAACAGTTTAGCACTTATTGTTTTGCTCAAAGACCTGGCAATTTTTTGACTACTGTGTCATGACTCAGGTGCCTGTGCACGGACAGTTAAAGGTAGAATATTACTGTTTGTCAGTCAAATATGACACATAACGTCATCTTAGAGACAGACAATTCATTACGTTATTGAGTTTTATCAAAATTTAAATCAAACGGCCTCAAATGTGGACATTATGACCAACCACGGCTGCATAATGTGAGAACGATAATTCTTTTCTTTTTACACTCATTCACTCACTCACTCACTCACTCAAATGTAAAAAAAAGCAAAGAAGAAGACCAATCGTTTAAGTATTGAATTCTGGTTCCTACGGTTGTTTGGTTGATGTGCTGAAAAACGACACCTGTGTCATCTTCAGCCATTTCTAGGACAGAAAAAAGCCACAAACTGTGCTAATTTTTTGAATAATGCGATACGTGTTTAAATTTGTGCTGGTGCAATCTTATATGGGTGTTTATTGGTACAATGTTTGTGAGAAAACCAATAATGTAACTTAATAAGGGTGAGGTGTGTTGTGTCAGGTTGCCTCGTCTTGAAAAAGTGTAATATTTCGTTCTTGAGTTGATTTCAGGGAGTGCTCAGGAAATCATCCTGGGAGAGAAATCCTGCGACTGGCCTGGAGTGTGAAAAGTGACTCTGCAACGGTAGCTTGGATGACAATACAGTTTTTCCTTGACAATGTTGAACGCACTACCTCTTTATGCTTTAAGGTATATTATTAATGCCTCGAATCGACAGCATGATCCACATGCATGCGTATGCATGCATCTAAGAATGGGATTTTCCAGTTTGGAAAGCTTCATAATCCATGTAGGAGCGCCATGAAAGATAAGTGTGCCCTTTGCACACGAGTGAATAGAATTGTAACCTCTTCTGTGTGACTGGAGGTGGTTCGGGCTGCCCAACTTGGCCTCAGGTAAACCACCGAGGCGGTGGGGGTAAGGCGATCCACCTGAGAACTGCCCAGGGAATTGTGGGCCATTGTTCCGAGGATAAAGTCATGGCCCTATAGCGTGTGTCTGCTGAATAAGAGACACTTGTGCCATTTTACACAGCATACAATAACAGCACCACAGGATAAACCAATCAAATCAAGGCACTATTCTTTCCACTCCGTGCTGTGACCTTGTGTACAAAACCCGTGATTATGATTTTCCGCCCCGCACCGTTATAAAGCACCAAGAAGCAACGTCAGGTCATTCTTTTTTACAGAAATGCGTGACCTTGAAAACCTATATTTCAGCTATTATGTGTAAACTGATTCTTCCTATTACAATAGTGAGCACAATAGTTTGGGTCAGTGTACAAAACAAAAATAAGAAGGTGCATTTTCATATTGGGATTATAGTCTGGTTCAGCCCTCGGTATTATTATATTAAATTATTGTCGGGCATTATAGAATACACAAACAAAATGTGATAAGTGTGAGAATGCAGTTTGTTGTACAAAACAGTTACTTTCTACGTATTTACTCAAGTGTAATAAAAATACCTGAATAAACAAGAAGGTGGCGAGTAGATTGGTAGGGATGACTGTTTTAAACTTGAGAAGAATAAGTAAATAATTCCCACATTTTCCATTATTTATATTTTCAAATACCACCATGCCGAAACACTTTGAGGTGTTGTAGCAAAATGTTTGATTGATCTCTAGCTTTTAAATGACACGTATGATTTACATGATTTACATTTACTGTAGTTGCTAGGCGGAGTTTGAAAGCAGGACCAGACAGACGTGTGGAGGTCTTGTTAAATATGCCTTTGTGAAGCTGCCAAGCACCCTTGTGAGAACTTTATCTCCCACTGGTGATGTTCAAGATGCTGTGCCCTGCCCTGCCTGTCTCCAGCTACAAGGAGGAGATGGTTAGAAGGCAAACCTTTACCATATGGACTGACCTTTTTTATTTATTCATTTCTCCCCTTCAACGGTCCATTCCCCAACCGATCGAATGATGGGGGTGCTGCTAATACCTGCAGTTCATCTCCCCTCTGAACTCTGCTGCACATTCCTCCTCCCCTTACTGCTTATTAGTTATATATTAGTTTTTCCATTTGTATCACAACAGGCTGTGTGTTGTCAGCTAGCTGTTGCAGACCGCCACATGAAGCCAGTCGGCAGGTAGGCACAAAGGCGGCTCTGTTCCTCCAAGCAAGGCCAATTGAAGCGACGGTAATGACTGACAGCAAAAATGTGTGTGCCCTCCCAAAGCCAAACTCCAGCCAGCTAACACCTGAAGCTTATTAAATGTAAATCTTCACAGCAGAGTAGACGTAACACGAAACCCGTATTGACTTTAAGGGGGAGCTTCATAAATCTTTCGTTCTCTTCTTCCCCTCTCACCAACATTCCTTGAATATCCCACAAAATATAATAAAACACCATTCTGCGGTGATACTCACTTCAGGAGAACATATTATGTTCTGTTGTTGACGCTATGTGTGGGCTGCATCAAATAGCCAGATGTTTGCATCAGATTAAAAGAGAAACAGGGAGTAAAAAGTCATTTGCTGCAAGTAGAGTAAGAGCTGGGGAAACCACTAGGCAACAAAATTGTTAAATATTAGGTAAAAGCATCAAAACTAAGTGTGGCAGGAAAGAGGGAAATACTTATTCTTCTTTTTATCTGAATCATGACCAAAACACATGAAACGTCCTAACATTGTTCGTGTGAGTCTGGCTTGGTCAAAAAAACAAAACAAAACAAAGAAATCCAACAACAACAAAGCAAGAAAAATCAAGCTTTAAGTTTGCATTTATAATGCTATAATGACGGTCACATTTTTCTTGCAGGACAAGTTTAAACAGGAGTTCCTAGACTACGTATACATACATTAGTGACATATCTGGAACAGCAGCGGTATGTAGGGAACAGCCTCTACTCTGAAATGTGATGCTTTCAGAGATATTTGCATCAGTTGGGAGAAGCTAAAGGTGAAACGAAGCGAACTAAAGCGTGAGCAAGAACATTTCTCTGACACAGTGTTGATATGGTTTTGTTTCCGGTCATGATACTTTGGGTATTTTAGATTTGTCCTTTATGAGACGACAAACTTTCTCTTTCTCTCTGTCAAACAATAGGAGGCAATGTTATTTTTATCATTTCTAATTGTTAACTTTTCTTTAATTTTACATCATTCTTCTCTCCCCTACTGTGATTTTGTAAATGATATATTGAGTCAGTATAAATGACTAAACTAAACTGTTTAAATATTGGAGTTGTAGGTATTTGTGTTAATATATTGGGTTCCTTAAGACTTCTTAACCATGTATGAGTCATCTAAAGATATTAAACATAATCGTTAATATTTCTCCCCATCATAACAGGGGGTAATGTACAGTAAATGTAAGCTATATATAGTTTTTAGATGAAAGTGAATCAGGTTATAGATTTTTATCTTTGTATTTCTTCATTACAGGATGTAATCAGGCAGCAAACTCAGGTGTAGGAAGTTGTGCATGATCGGCTTAGAATATGTAATCTGCATTCCTGTAAGATCACATTTTTATTGTTTCAGACACTGCTGTTCACACAAGTGAAGCATGGTGCACACGGAAAGCAAAAAACAGGATGGAAATCAATACCGTCAACCTGCAAGTACACAAAAGTATATTAACCCATCTACATACAAACATCTGGCTGCTATTTTGTTAAAAATACATGTGTGGGTGTGGGGGGCAGAGGCATTAAAAGGCTGCCACTGCCAGGGACAAAGATTTGCAGAGCCCATGACACACATTTCTCCCCGGAGAGAATAAGTGATCCCAGCTTTTCATTAAAATGGCCCCAGTCAGGTATGCAGGTTTGTCGTGCTGTGTTGGTGGGTGAAGTTTGCCTTTAAGACCTGCTGTGCGAGGACATATTGGCTGTCTCTTTCCAACTTTAAAGAGTTGTTTTAGACATTTAGTCATAGATGGAAAATACCAGGGAAGGCAGTGTGTCCTTCCAAAGACAACAACAATGTTTGGTGTGTGTTTGCGTAAGAGTGTGGGTAAGATTGGCACTGGCTACAGAGGAGGGCAATGATGTAAAAGGAGAGCAGACTAGTGACAAGTGGAGGTGTTATAAACCGAGTATATGTACAAAGAGCCCACTGTGTAAGAGTGGACTGGTGGGGGTCACAGACACACACGCATACACACACACACTGCCACCACAATGTCTCAGGGGAACGTTCTCATCTGAGGCTGCCTCACACGGGGTGAGGTGAGCTCATATAATAAAACGTAGGAAAGCACTACAGAAAGTAAGTGGAGGGGAAACAAGACTGAGATGGTGGGGAAAAAAAAGATGTGCAAAATGGGAAACGGCAGCAGCAGGAAGAGCAACCAGCCACAGTCTCATTGGGTTTTTTTTTTTTTTTTTCCAAAAAGGGTAAGTGGAGGTAAAAGTTCTGGGGACTTTAGGATCTCATTCATGATTTTTTTCAGGTTCAAAAAAGGCCTCAGTAACAACATTTGTCCCTGCACACAAAAATACGACTGTGTATTTACTTTGGCAGGCAGAGCATTTATGACATCTCCCACAAACCGATAGAAAAAACACAGAGGCTGCTTGAAAATGTTCCTCTGTGGTCTGTTTGTGTCTGTGGCGCCCCGATGGTTCCTACAATAAACTGTTCTCTTTACTCCTCCCACAGAGTACGCGTGAGAGGCTGGTTGGTCCTCTGTGTCTACTTGGCTCCTCACACTCCTCAAATCGACTGCCTCATAAGAACCTGAAGCACAATCGCAGTCCGGATTCAATGTCACTGAATTCCTGTTGGTATTTTTACGTGTGTGGATCTCTATAGCTTTGTTTTTGTTGCTGAACCCCCCCCCAGCCCCTCAACCCCCCCAACTCCAAAAATCACAGCAAAGTGAGGCCCCAAATCCAAACATCATGTCAGAG
>CAAE01014761.1:241245-276646 GCA_000180735.1 Tetraodon nigroviridis | reverse complement strand
GTTTTTTTTTTTTTTTTTGCTTTTTTTTCTGCACCAGCACACTGAGGGTAATCCTGGCCCTGAGGTCTGTGTTTCACTTTATTCATTAGCTCCATGATCTCATGCACGACTACGCCAATATCAGCTTCTAACAAGGATGATGCCTCCCTGCTGTTAAAAAATGTTGGTCTCTTCACACACAAACACACACACGCACATATGAACAGTCAATCAGTCAAAACACATGGGGGATTCTACTTTCAGTTATAAAAGCAAAAAAAAAGAAACAGATTACATCTGTTTTCAAGCAGATGCTAATTGTTTTGGTACTATCAATTTAAATACAGCATTCAACCCCAGCTCCCCCAGCTCCAGACTTGTGTATTATTTTATGGATGCTGTTTTTGCCATTTCTAGCTCTGGAACTGAATAACAAGGTGAACGTTTGAACGCAATCTGGATGTAGTTCACTTGTTGACCACTAGTTGACGACAAAAATCTTTCAATTTGATCCTTGGAACATATAGAAAATGCAGCAACAAGTGGGCCACCAGGACCTAAAATGGTTTAAGGCAAATTTGCGTTAGTTGTCAAGGAGTAAACCTCTGTGACGGACAACAGCTTTCCACGGAATGCTTTTACTAGTTACATGATTTACATAACATGATCTTATCCTTTTTGGCCTTGCTAAGAGCCATTATACAAAATGAATGACTATCACGACTGCTCATTACAAACAAGTTACTCGCGTTAACATGTCTGCTTTGTGCAACTCTTTTCTTTCTGCAGTGACCTACTTTTAGGTTTTATTGTAAACGAAAACGCTGCTATGGCAACCAGGTAAATATTACCACTGTATCTGTTAAAATCTCTCTTGCATAATGCCTCAACAAGAACAAGAAATAATGGTCTGCATTGACGCACACTGTACGTTGTCTGTTGTGCTTCTTAGGATGATAAAATCATTACAAACGTCCTCACACGCAAATAAAGTTGACAAAGCGCACAACATTCTACTCTGGTTAAAGTTGTCCACACTGCAGTGTACTGTCACTGCAGGTCCAGTCATTTCCATTACAGCTGCATTTTGAAAATTATATAACGAGTTGCTGCCAGAGCAAAACAACCTTATCGTCGGCGATGAGAAATAATTTCCACACACTCACAACAGGAAACCTCACAAATTAATATTAATTTTGCTCATACCAAAGTGACATCTGGTTTTCCACATCGCTTTAAGCCTGTTTCATTGACCACATTAGAGTATTACTCAGACTGCCCACACTCACAGACAAAAATATGAAAGTCTGACATTGCAAATTTACTCATTTCTGGTTGGCTTTTTTTTTAAAGATGTTATTTGTTGCAAAAGCATTAAATTATGATGATGCATAATAAAGCCAGTATTAACAGTTTCATTAACAATAAAATGTTCTTCACATCAGGGAGTTATACTTTGCTCCTTCCTGGACTTTGAATCAGGTAAGAGTTCATAAATGGGTTTTAGGAGTTTCCTGATGGGCCGGATTTGTAGCTGCTTTTATTATAAGCTCGGAGCTAAATGGTGCGAGAAACTCATCCTGTCTTCAAACTGGTTTCCAGCATCGCTCTGTTGTGGGATGTTGTGTTCAGTAGCACTACAGGGTAAAAACAAACCCTTTCAACTTTTCACTGGCAGTCCGTCAGAACTTATTTAATGTTCACCAAGTATGATTTGAGATTTAGGAAAAATTGCATTTTGAGTGTTGGTTTGAGTGCTGTCATGATGTCATCCGAATGTCTGTCGGCTCTGTAATTTCTCCCCATTTTTCTAAAGCGTCAAAAGATAAATTAAGGCTTTGTTTACCTACTAAACGACCAAGGTGTGGCCCTGAACACAAATACACTTACCAGCTCTGTGTTATTTTCATCAGTCATCTGATCAAAATTCATACATTTAAATAATGCGCATTACACATACACACACACACACACACACACACACACATCTAAAGAATGATGAAGTGAGCTTGTAACAGCTGACACATTTGGATGAGCTGAGCTCATTAGTGGTGGATCAGTGAGGGCCTCCTCACATCCTGACTCTGTAAAAACGGTAGGGGAGATGTTGTGAATTCATCACATGACCCCATTTAATAATACTTTAATTTATAGATGAAGATAAATACACTCTGAAGCATTTTAAACACACACACACACACACACACACACACACACACACACATACACAGCTGACAAGATGAGCTGCAAAAAATCTGTTATTCTTTTAGGGAAAATAAGGACCAGTATTCTGGCAGTTAGATTGTTACAAAATCTCTGACTTTGATGATGGTGATGCCAGCCCATATTAGGAGTATTTATGTTTTGTGATTGTGAAATATTTATCTTTTTTTTTCACTTTAAAGTAAATTAAAAGCAGTTCAGATGACTGTTGAGAATAAAATGATTATATAATGTGTGTGTGTGTGTGTGTGTGTGTTGACAGTGAGAATCAACTAATGTCTCATCCCAGAAACAGCAAAAATCCAAACAACAAACACTGAACTCTGCTGTTATTGACCTTGTCTGTCCCTGACTTTATATTAGTCAGCAGAACAAACAAGATTAAAACGACCTAACTGAATCATCACGCTTGAAAGCTCTCTTTTTATGCAACACAGCATTTATGACCCGCTGACCTTTCTTTTTAAAGTGTTATCTCAGTGACTAAGTGACCTCCTCCATAGATTCACACACCACCGGTTGCCTTTCCCCTCAAGTGGGTCACCGTAATGCTTTTGTTGCATAATAGCAGGGCTCAATTAGCCACAGGTTCATTGTAACTTGGACCCCTGAGTCATTCCAGAATTGACCAGAAACTGTTTCGAATTTCAGCCAATCAAAATCCTCATCTATCATCAGAGTTGTACTAAACACATCCAAGGAGTTTATTTTAGGTGAAATGGATTAATCCATCAGGAAACTGCGACATGAGCGATTTGTTTTAGTATTTATTTAGAGGAATAATCAATTAAAGAATGTTTAGCCCAACGTTTAGACGGTTCTGTAATTACATCTGCGCTGCAATCCTGTTGGACTTCACTTTGGGACTTATGAAACAGTGGATGAGCAAATAAAAGAAAATAAAACACTGACTATGATGCATATTTTCTTTTGACTGACAGGGCTGAGTTCGGAGAGAGGGCACCAGAAACCACAGGAACGGTTGCTTCTGGAATTAGCGCGACGCTGTGCTGTTTATGCGACTTCAGGAGAGTCAGATTAAAGTGGTCAGATGTTGGTAATGTATCTAGTGTCAGTTTGCAAAGTGCTGCTTTAGGGTAGTTAGCGTGGCATAAACATCGACTGAGACGACGGAACAACAGACCTTTTATTTCAACAAATATCCAAAACTCATTTACAGCAACAGGTAAATATTTGTGTCAGCTGACAACATGTGGGGGGGGCAAAATTTGCATTTTCCTGCTTTGAGGTAACAACCTGCAAAAGACTGAAAAAAAATCAGAGCTGTGACATTTAATAAGCGTGACGATGATGAAAAATAGCACCATGGATGCAGGAGAGTGTGCGGTTGGCTTGTTCTCATGACCCAGCAGCCACGAGGGGGGCGTAGCAGGAGCCGCTCACATGTTCCGCCAGTTTCACCTCTGTCAACAATCCATCAGAAAACATCTGGAGAAGAGCCGAAGCGCAGGCAGGAGTCGGCACGCACCGGTGTGACCGAGGCGGCTGCGTCCACATGGAAGTGCTGAAAGAACCGAGAACACGTCCACAGCGCTTCTTTTAAATCCTTTTTTGGTAAAAGGAGCAAACCCAAAAAGGCAGGGCCTGGTATTTCGTAGGCAGCTGGGGCTGACATCGGCTTTTTATTCTGGGCTGAAGTGATTCTCTATTAAATTACTGAGTGAGAATAACGTTTGAAACTAACATACAGAATAAAAAAAAATATGTTCAGGGGGGAGTTCAGAAAGACACTAAATAGCATCAGTGCTTTATTACATGATTTTACATCCTGGTTTTCAGATGCGAATCGAAAGGATGCGGCTCAGTGTCAAATCAGATGTCTCAGTCTATCAGAAAATAGTCCCTTTTCGCCTGCAGGACACTTTTCTGGATGTCATTTTGGACACAGCTGGGGGTTCCCATCTTTGGGAGCTCAGCGTCTGAGGCACAGTGTTACCACAGTCAGCTCTGGAGCAGAGCAGCGGCTCAGTAAGGGTACGCTGAGATGGAGATGTAGATGATGAAGATGCTCTGGTAGGTAATGCGGCCCTGCGGTGAGATGGTGGTGGCCTGCACCTTGAGTCGCACCAGGCCCGGCCTGTCCAGAGCCTGCACGGTGAAGATGATCCCCCTACCCGCCTCGTCTCTGATGCCAAACACCCGGCCAGGCACGCCCGACTCTGACTCCTGCTCAAGTATGACGAAAGACGTCCGGTCCTGCAGAACGCCCGACTCGGAGAACGCCGACAGCCGGACCACGTTGTGGTGGGCTGGAATGCCGGAGGGGAGGGTGAGCAGCTTATACTGCAGGAGCAGAGTGGAGCCTCCGGCGGGACAGTCCCGGTAACAAGCACGGTAACACGTCCTTTAACGAGACGATGCACACGTTAAGGTTCAAATTTCCTGTATTTAAAACATAGAAATAAATATTTCATGCGTATATTTTCAGACTCTCTATCTTGTTTTTCTTCCACTTTGACAGTTATCTCCGCATCATGAAAAAGGCCCTTGAAGATGTGACATTTAAGTGCTTCAGGTTTTCTTTTCTTTTTTTTTGACATTTTATAAACCAGACATTAATGATTTTGAGATAATAATCAACTGGATTTTCTTGGCACTTTTATGTGATTCAGTTCTTGAAAAAAAGGAAGGTTAATATCATATGGTCAATTAAGAAATAAGGGTTAAATTACATTATAAATAATCCGATTTATTTCAATGACTGAGTGCGTATTTACCCTGGACTTCCCCCACGCTGGTATGAAGCAGGACAAGGTGTGTCCATACACTGGTATCCACCTCTGGTGTTAAAGCACATCTGATTGTGTCCACACTGGACGCCCTGCTCGACGCATTCGTCAATGTCTACGATTAGAGCAGAGGACCAGAAAATAAGATGTACAGTGTTCAGACTGCTTCGGAAGGTCGTCTCAAACGAGTGCTTCACCTTTGCAGTTTCTGCCGTTGGGTAAGAGCTGGTAACCTGGAGGACACAGACAGTGGAAGCTGCCCACTGTGTTCCGGCACTCGTGCTGGCAGGGCCTCCTGAGCTGGCACTCGTCTACGTCTGCCCCAAGAACGACGTGAAGGGTGAAGCCCAGCTCTCGTCAGCGGCGATTATCACCAGAACATGTGACTGACGCGCCAACCTACCGACACAGGCGCCGTCTCTGCTGGTGTAGCCTATCGGACAGCTCTGCCGGGTGATGCGAGACGCCCCTGAGGACCTGGACAGGATTGGTCTCCCCAGCGAGGACACCAGCTGAGGGCGGAGCCGCGCCCTGACTCTGGTGCCGTTGCTAAAGATGGGCCCCCTCTCCAGACCTGCGCAGGAGCGTCCATCTCCGAGAAGCATCGTCCCCGGAGGACACAGGCACCGGAAGCTGCCGGGAACGTTGCGGCACTGGTGGGCGCAGGGGTTTGGGGTCTGCTGACATTCGTCAATGTCTGGGGGACAGAATGAGATCAACGTTCACACCACAGCCATCCAAAGATGGAGAAAATAAAGGTTCTAAGAGGGGAAAAAAGGTGATTGCCAAACATTCCATTAGGCAGAAATTTGTTGAGCCTTAAAAGATATGTGGCAGAGACAAACGTAAAACCCAGAACAGAGTGTGTGTTGCCTTCTGTCCTGATGTTTGTAATTATTATGTATTATTTATACTTTTTACCCAGACAGGGAAAGCCGATTCCCTGAGATCTGTAACCTCTGGGACAGATGCAGCCGTAGCCGCCGACCGTGTTCTGACAGATCTGAGTGTAGCGGCACATGTGGCTTCCATCGTGGCACTCATCGATGTCTAGAAAACATGGAAACGCACACTATTATTCCCCTCCAACCTTGTTACCTTATCTCATGATGTCAGTACAACCAAGGTGTGCTCTCTGCTTCCCCAGTAAAGTATTTTTGAGATAATTCATCATTGGGGATGTTTTAATTTTAATACAGATGGTTCCTTGGGTTTTTTAGACTTAAGTAGGAATATAAATTCCCTTTTTTTGCAAAGATCTTAATTTATATAAATAAAAGCTACGCAATCATGTAAATAGAAAGATATCACCATGAGACATGATGTGTATGATCATGTCGTACACCAAACTTGTGAAATGCATTTATATTCACTTAGTAATAAACGTTTTTATTTCCAGCCCCTCAGACTGATGAATAAGTCCAAACCTGGACACGTCTTGGGAACACTCACCCACGCAGGCTCCGGTCTCTGCTTTGGTCATTCCAGCAGGGCAGCTGTCGAAACACTGGTACCCGCCGTCCGTGTTACGACACTCCTTGTTAGCCGGGCACACGTTTCTCATGCACTCATTAATGTCTAGAAAGTGCGTCATTGCGACAGATGTGTTACAGATTGTTCAGAACACCGACTCAGGACTGGAGGCAGCTTACCGAGGCAACGGCGTCCTGACAGCTGGTATCCAGGGTGACAGACGCAGCGGAACGAGCCCAGACTGTTGAGGCACTGGTGGTGGCAGGGAGAGATCGAAGACTCCTGGCATTCGTCCACGTCTGCATAAAAAAATGGGCATCGAGTGAACAGCATTAGTGTGGAGAGTGAACAAAACCCTCCATGTTGTAACATCGTCCTGACAGTTTGAAACATCATTTCCACTTTTGCGCGCCTGGATTGTTTCTACTCTCCAGTGTTGATGTTAGGGGTGTACGGGTCCGACTTCAACCCTGTGGGTAAATAAATCAACCCTGTGCCCTTCAACTGGGCGCCTGGGGGACTAAAACAGGAAAGGCATTAACACTTTAACCATAACAACACAATAACGTGCCATAAAAACACCAGTAGAAGGATTCAAAAGGGAGTTTCTTTAATGCATCATTCAATGATGGTATATCAATATTGTGCATGAATGCCCAATATTTTTGTGTGTTTTTATGGTGACCGTGTAATTGTAAGACTTGCATATTTCAATTATAACAGGTCCACAACTTTTTAGGGCGTAAAAGTTTGAAATCACAAAACTTCATTTATACAAACGCATCAGCATCAGTGAATATTGGTGACAGGGTTTAAACGCTTTGTGTTTTGGACTGAACGACACTGTTCTGACAAGTTTTTAGTCGACTGGCATTTTCTTTTTTTAAGTGTGCTGCATTTAGCTAGTGTGTATATTTAAGGTGACGAAAACCTGGGATCATTTCTGAAAGAAGTTAATTAGATTGTATAAATGGTAACTCGCCTTCACAGCCTGTTCCAGTGACACTGGGCTTAAATCCTGCTCCACATTTAGCCTGACAGCGATATGCACCCGCTGTGTTGACACACTGCTGCTTGTAGTGGCACATGTGCAAGCCCTGCGAGCACTCGTCAACGTCTACACGACGGAGTAAGGAAGAACAAAAGCACATTTGATTTGCACATAAGATAACTGAACATCTTGCTGCAGCCGTCTTTTGGTCCGACCTTGGCACGTGTTGCTCACTGTGGAGATGGTAAAGCCAGAAGGACAAGAGCAGGAGAAGCCTCCCATGATGTTGTTACAGGAATGAGAGCAGGGAGACCGAAGGGCGCACTCATCTTCGTCTAATTCCGGACAAATTTAATCATCATAACAAATCTGGTGTGCCGATGAATGTTCAAAGGTACGTGGGATTATTAAAACAAGAGAGAAGCATACCAGCGCAGTACGTTTGGTCGAGAGTGAAACCTTCAGGGCAGGAATCTTCGTAACCATCTGCAAGCAGTTCAGTTTATTGTTTGATCATTTTTAAAGTCAGAGAGTTTTTAATCGCTGTGCTTTGCAAATTTTCAAACCTGCAACGTGGAGGCTGGCAGTGATGTGAAACTCCAGGGAGAGAGTTAACATGTTGTAGACGCTGTCTATCTCAGATAGTCGAAGCAGCTGCAGCAGAGGGCCTTGGCGCTCCTCTTGACCCTCGTAAATAATGGTGTGATTGCAGCGCAGCACCATGGGGGCCCCCCCTCTCCGGTGGGTCTGAGATGACCACGAGTAGAACTGCCCTTGGCCTGTCTGCATGTATGACTCGTTGAACCCCTGCAAGACAACACAGAAATCCATTCGGAGGAATTTATTGTCAGGCTTTTTACTAAAATGAAGGACCTCTGGTTTTAATGAAAAAGTTTTTGTTGTGATGGGAATGAACACACCTGGAGGCTGAGAAGAGACGATGCCAACGAGGGAGGCACAAATCCGTTAATAACAATGTCAAGTAGTAAAACTCCCTCAGAATCAAGACCTCGAGCAACATGGGTCACACGAAGGATCTCTCCTGTTGGGAAAAAGGGAGAAATGATCGCGAGAAAACGCTGGAAGGACCTGTATGAATTAATGCTGCCCTCTGCTGGATACTTGTATAACTACAACATATTTACGGATACTGCTTCTGATTTTGTTTAGTGTCTCCATTTATCATGGAAATGGATCAGATGTCTCATATTGTACTGTGTGTTCGCTGTCCACTCTCACCTGTGTCAAACTCCAGCTGGGATTCCTGTCTGAACTGGCCGTGAGTGAAGGAGTAACCGTTTCTGGCTGCTCCCCTCTGCAGCACAGTGGTCCAGTAGATGGGAGCGAACACAGACACCAGCGCTCTCATCAGAGGGCCTGCAGGGAGAGAGAACCAGAACGTCTGATCCCTTACAGAACCACAGAACATAGCAGTGAATGATGGGATCATGTGCCAAAAATGAGCTGCTATTGATGAAATAAAACAGTCAACAAGCTCAGCCACATCTAGATTCGTGTCTGTCACCAGTTTAGTGATGCAGCCTGCTGGTGATCAATCTGTAGCCTCTACTAAGCTGATCCTGTGATCCTGTGGAAGGATGGATGTGAAAGCCTGCGCTTGAACAAGCAGAAGAAGGGGTTTCCTCTGCAGACATCTACCTGGGGGACGTGATGAACCCTCACTCACCAACACTCGGTGGGATGTTGTCCAGGCGAGCCTGCAGCAGGTTGCTCCCATCCTCCTCCTCGCTGTCTGAGATGGTGGCCTCCAGCGAAGAGACACCAAACTCCCTCTCATTCACCATCCCAATCAGGCTGCCTCTGGTCTTACGAGGACTCTCTCCTGTTGTGGAGACGCAAGATCTTTTTTTAAAGTACATGTTGATTGTCAAACGTTATACATAACCCAGTTTACAATCAAGATGACCATCAAAGAAATTTTAATCTTTGAAATAGGTCAGAGCAAACACGATTTAATATGTAATGTCAAACATTTATCACATACCTAAATGTAACAAGCAATCATAAATTGATTCAGAATCATCAACACAGACAGACAGACAGACAGACAGACAGACAGGCATCCTGTTTTACCTGGACAGAGTCCAACGTGACATTTCCTGGAGTCGCTAGAGGGCCCGCTGCACGATCGGCCCCCGTTGGCTGGTTCTGGGTTGTTGCACAGTCTGGTTCTTTCCTGGAAGCCTTGTCCACAGGTGCTACTACACGGGCCCCATTCTTTCCAGCTGGAGTAGCCGCCATTGACTGGTGAAGACAGCAAACAGTGTTTTGCTTTTTTTTAAGCATATAGGAAAGTGAAGAAATAAGCATTAACCTGGAGGTCTGAAAGTAATTCAATACAGATGTTTTTTAGGTTTTGGTTTTTTTTCCGTGTATTTGTTTCTCATATGGACGAACTCACCCTGAACTTTAAGAGTGATGGTCCTCTCTGCTGTTCCAGCCTCGCTCTCGGCCAAACACTGGTACTCTCCTTCATCCGCAGCCTGGAAATCAAACATTGCCCGAAAACCACTTTAGCTCGCACTTTGAGCAACAGGTTCCCTAAACCAGTTAACAGAGCTCCGGGACAAAGGAAAATCAAAGGAAGTCAAGGTAAATCGGGTGTTACAGAGCTGAGGTAGAACTCTGAGCATCAGTCTGGGAGAAAATTGAAACTGCCGCTTGAGCTATTCCAGCAGCCGTTAAAGATCTGACGAGGTTAACAGCGAGAGAAGAGAGGCCAAACTCTGCAAACATCTAACACTGTTTGCGTTGCTCCTTGTTTGCTAATTGTGTTAGCCTCTCTGTCTGAACTGAATCTGGTTCAGGGGAGCTGGTCCACCGGTTGAGGGGCCCTGCAGAGGAAGCTGAGAGCTGATCGATGGAGATTTGGAAACACACAGCATCTGCACAAGGAAGCTGTTTCCTCAAAGTGGTTTAAAGGTTCATATCTTTGCTCTCCTCATGCTGATGGAGAGAGCGTTTCAGTCAATCCAACAAGGACCTTGAAGCCTGACTCTTACTTTGTACATTAATTTAAATTTAGAAAACCAGAAGAACAAAAACATAACATGGCTGTTAGGGTTAGTTTTGCAATATCACCAGCGCCAAAATTAACCACAATAAGAAAGGAGGCAAGAGAACTTTGCTCAGCTGTTAGAAGCAGATGGCAGCTAAAGGTAGTATTTTTCCTTTTTTATATTCAAACAGCAATACCAGCCCTGTAAAAAATCTTTTTAATCTAATCTCTAATCTAATCTCCTAGCTAAAATAGCTAGGAGATTAGCTAAAATATTCAGAAATACCCTGAATATAATGATAATACCATTTTTTTTTTAAATGTGTATTTACATTGATGCTGTAAATGACCAAAGAACCGTTAAGAAGAGCTTGTATTCGATGAGAGCGCAGCAGTGGATGTCCATCTCGGAGCCACTGGAGGACCGGGCTGGGGTCTCCGTGGATGGGGCAGTCCAGTATGGCAGAGCTTCCTTGGACGACGGTCTGAGACATGCGAGCTTCACCCTTCAACACTGGAGGCTCTGCAGAGACAACCATCACATGACCCGGAGAAACGCGCCTGACCAAGCCTGTTGCACAAGTTTACCTCTGACACGGACGAACGACAGCGCCCGGATGGAACCCACGCTGTTTTCAGCGATGCACACGTAAGTACCAGCATGGCTGGTGGTCACGTTTTCAATGATCAGGGAGCTCCTGCCAGACTCATCTAGAGTGGCTCCTAGAACCAGTGAAACAACACTGAGACTGACTGACTCTCACCTCAGAGGTAGCGTCAGGTTTACTACCTGTTTGTGGACTGTTGTTGACAGTCCAGGAAATGACAGGGGGCGGTGTTCCCTGAGCGTGGCAGGATAAAGCCAGATTTTGACCTTTGTTCAAGGTCACATCCCCCGGCAGCTCCTTGAAGGCGGGCCTCATGTTGATGGACAGGCGGCTGTCTTGTCTGGCAGATCCCGCAGTGTTGGTCGCCACGCAGGTAAACACTCCAGCATCTGCAGGCTGTGTGAAGGAACCAGAACCGGTTCAAGGGTTACTGCAGCGCCCCAGAGCAGAGAAACAGAGCAGACCGGCCCAGCTAACCTCAGCCCTCTCGATGATCAGCTCTCCTGAGCGCAGGACGGTGTATTTGCCTGGAAGGTTGGGCACCGGGGTTCCGTTCTTTTCCCAAGATATTCTGGGTTCTGGAGAGCCCTGAGCAGCACAGGGAAGCAGAGCCTGGAAGCCCTGAACCACAGACAGGTCTGTCTGCGCTGGAGAAATCAGGGGTGGGACTGAAAGAAAGGACGACTTCAGTTTAAAATCAGGACTGAACTTGACGCAAGTCTCATTTTTAGGCCTTCCTTTGCAGCTCACCCTGAATGGCCAGCCTCATGTCATGGCTGGCTCTGCCAGCCAGGTTTTTGGCAGTACAGGTGTACAAGCCTGCATCACTCCTCTGGGTAGACGCGATCGCCAGGGTTCCGTTTGCAAAAATTCGAATATGAGCACCTTCGATCACAGGCCTCCGCTCCTTAAGCCAAGCGACTTCTGGTGGTGGCTGCCCATCAGCCACACACTCCAGGCTGACGGGCTGTCCGAGCACTGAGGTGTACTCCATACGGGGAACGCTCAGCACAGGAGGAACTGGAAAAACCAAGAAAAAATGGAAACAGATCAGCTCAACTTTGTGGGATTCTGGGCCTCATTTATTAACCGTATGTACAACCAAAAAACTGCGCACGGCCGTTTTCAGGCAAGGTTTAGCATTTAGCAGTCTGGACGTGAGCTCATGAGCCGTTTGGATCTCACGTCGAGTCTGACATCGTGGACGGAAGTCAGAGTCAGTGCGGATTCTTGGTGCAGCACGGCAAAATAACATGTAAAAATAACGATTAACCACCTCAAACAGGTTATTCAGTACAGACAGCCACAGATTCTGTTCAGATTAAAATGTAAATGATTATCATTGGGGGAAAAAAAGCGTTTTTTTGCTTTCACGTGATAAAATAAAACCTTTTTTTTTTTTACCCTGAGAAATTCCTGTTTGGTTTGCTCTGACCTATTTTTTTTTGTTTGTTTGTTGTCTATCGTTTTCAAAGGTAAATATTTTCAAAGTAAATATTTTCTGCGTTTTTGCTGTTAATGGCAGACTATTTAATAACTGGTAAACCAGGGGTGCGTGTTTCTGGGCTCTTTTAACACCCGTTTTCATGCCTCCAAAAGCGCATCCTTGTTTCACTTCCACCCTAGACTCAAGGGAAACAACTTCCATCTTGAAAAAACTTTGATTGCTTCTCCGTTTTCTCCTCTTAAGGTTTGATTTTTAGTGGGCGGGACCTCTGAAACAAAAATATTTAAAGTCAGAACATGTAAACGCCGATTGATTTCAGTTGTCGTATTTATCAAGACCAGCTGAGTCGTACGCTGGGATTGGCCATGTACGGAATTTGCATAAATCACACATTTGTTTTTTGTACTGCGATTCCTGCACTCAGATCTGCGCACGTTTTTTGCAAGATTGATAATTGAGGCCTACTGAGCGTGTATGATTGGCTGCATATTCAAAAAAAAACGTAAAAAACTGTCATGACACCTGTTTTCCTAATATCCTTATTTCTCTCTGTATATTAAAAAAAAAAAAAAAAATGACGCACTTTCAAAAAAAGACCCATTTTCTCTCAGACTGAAAGGTCACATTACCTTGTAGCACCAGTCGGGTCCTGCCCACAGCCACTCCAGCTTCATTCTTCGCCAGGCACTGGTACATCCCCGCATCACCAAGGGTGACGCGGGAAAACTTCAGAGCTCCGTTTGATAGCACAGACAGCCTGTGACCTGAATCAGACCAGACGACACGAGTCAGATATTGGTTACGAGCATCGCCTGATTCCAGACAGTGGTTGGTTATAAAACTGTTTCTAGCTAAAAGAAACAGAACAGATTTTGCCTGGCCTAATGTGATCGTCACCTGTTGCTATGGAAACTCCCTCTCTTTGCCAGGTGATGGAAGGCCTGGGGAAACCTTGAGCCTCACACGGCAGAACAGTCCCATGGTGCAACACCACTTGAACTTCCTCTGCCATCGGCCCGATTTCCGGAGATTCTTGGTTAAATAAGAAATGTACCCGTTATGTGTGTTATGTTCGTAATCACGGATCGGTGACATTTTCAAGCAGGTGGTTTCTGTGACTCAGTACCTTGCACAGTAAGAGAGATGTGTTTGTGAGCCAGTCCAGCTGAGTTCCGGGCTGAGCATGTGTACCTTCCTGCATGGCTGGGCAGAACAGCAGTTATCTCCAACAGGCCTACATTTGAAAAAAGAAAGTTAAATCTTTTTACTTTGTTTTTGTTACTCAATCATGGACCAAATACGATGGTTTCCTCTGAGAAAAGTCTCAAAAGGACCACAGAGAGATCATCAATCTTACCAGTCTTACTCTCAGAAGTCTTACCCAAAGAGATATCGTTAGGTAACACACAGATGACCTGTAATTTATTGTGTCTTACATAATTTAAGAGTAACAGTGACAGCAAGGTGCCTATCAGATCCAAAAAATTAACCATTTTTTATTGACTACAATTTGTTAACGTTCTCTGAAACCACACTTTTTAGCATTATGGTTTTAAATTAACTTGACACGAACAACTAAAATGCAGATGATTTTACAAGTTTTCTGGTGAAAATTCGCTCAAATATTTCTTTAAAAAGCCAGAATATTTTAAAGCTGTAATGGCAGAATGCTGTGTGTGCATAGCCTACATGTCCACGTGTTCCAAAAAAACATCAATCTGCATCTTTGTTTCCAAAATTTAGTCTCCTGTTGGACTATATTGGCTTGGAGTTTGGCTGCTCTTTCCAAAAATCTATTGGTGCATGTTCAATTCCCGGCCCCCAAATATCTGTTTCATATCTTTACTTGGATGGAATGATTCAGCTGTGTGCAGGGGTCTAATATGTGCTTACTAATCCCATTTCCATTGTTGATTTGCATCAAATTTACCAGTTGGGAGGACCCGATAAGTGCCACCCCTGGAGCTGAGTTTGGCGCCACTCTTGGTCCAGACCACGGTGGGCTGAGGACGTCCCTGCACGTGACAGGGCAGTGCCACGGGAGACATTTTCACCGCTGTCACTGCTGTGACGTCATCTTCTATAGTCGGTGGGACTGAAAACGTAAAAAGACAGACCCATCACTTCGCCCGGCTCAAATAAGACTCCGCTGCGTCATTGTGAGGAGCTTAAAATCAATACCTTGTAAAATGACTTCGACGACTCTGCGCTCCTCCCCTGCATCGTTGACAGCGGTGCACTCAAAGTAGCCTTCATCCTCATCGCTCGGTGACAGAAGAACCAGCGACCCGGAGGACAGTAATCTGACAGATTAGCACATTTAGAGGAGATTTTTTTGCTTTGAAAAAGATCGTCTCCAGTAATGCATTCACCAATGTGAAGATAACACAAGTCAGCGTGGCTGAGCATAAATGACATCTTCAGGGATTTAAAGATACCTGAATGCTCCAGACAGCTGACTGACATCAAGGGGTTTTCCATTCCTCTTCCAGGATACTTTGGGTGGGGGGATGCCTGTAGTCTCACAGCTCAGCACAGCTCTCATCCCCGCGGTTACCGTCACATTAAACGGTCCTGGACTGATGGCAGGAGCCACTGATAGGACCCCAAATGCATTAACACACAATAAAAAACATAAAAAATGGATGGATAAAAAGAGAAACGTGTGTGGTAATCACCAAACACCCGCAGATATATTCCCCGGTGATCCGATCCAGCCTGGTTAGATACGGAGCAGTAGTAACGACCAGCATCGCTGAGCTGAACGTCGTGAACGCGCAGGGAGCCCTCTGACAGCAGCGTGTACCTGAGACAAAAACAGAGTGACAGGATGAATTAAGGGATAGATGGGATTTACCCAGAGGGATTTTTGGATCTCACTTATGATCTTGAGTGATGGGGAAGCCATCTTTTCTCCATGTAACCGTAGCTTGAGCGTCTTCTTCCACTTCACACAGTAAAAGTGCATCCTGGCCTACGTGTGTGGTCACTTCAGAGCTGCTCTCCCTGATTTTAGGTGGCACTGCAGAGAAGGAGTGACAAATGTAAAAGCATTCGGTGCAGTTGCACTCATCTTTGTGTCTTAGAAGGTTTTAAAGTCATCCTATAACAATCTATGAGAATTTGTTTTAGAATGTTGCCTCTCTAATTTCCTGCACATGAGATGGAAAGGATGAACTAACTCTGTCAGGATCAGTCTTTATTTAAAATCAGTTAGTGAGCAAAACATGTAGAGAACCATTGATGTAACGACAGGGGCTTTTCCATCATAGCGAAGACCGGTTGTTTACTTTGTCATGAAAAATACAGTTGATAGATCATTTAAAATAACTTACAGAGAATTTCCACAGTGAAAAAGAGACTGCTGCTGCCAGCCATGTTGGTTACGACACAGCTGTAGAGGCCGCTGTCCTCCGGTCTGACCTCTTGTATCTCCAGGTACTGACCCCCTGCCAGCTGCTGGACTCGACCGCCCAGCTAAGCAAGTGTGACAATAGACAGTGTCAATAAGACGAGATGGGTTTGTCTGTCCAGGATGTGGTTTCTGCATTTCCTTATCCTCTGTACCTGCACTTTGACTTCATCCTTGTACCACTCTATTTCTGGAGCCGGGTCACTGTCGGCCAGACACTCCAGGGTCAGATGTCCGTTAACTGGAACTGTTAACGTCTTCACCTCATCCGAGCCGAAGAGCGTCGGTGGAACTGAAAAACACATTAAAAAGATGAATCTCACAGATTTTTTAAAAGAAAAAAGACAGGTTAAGTAAGATAAAGGACAGGGTCTACCAGAGGAAGTATTATGGGGGCTGAAATGTTTCTTCGAAGGTGGAACTCACCTTGGACTCTGATCCAGTGATTTTTTCCATCTTCTCCAGCGAGGCTGCTGGCCAAACAAGTGTAAAGACCTGCATCCTCCACCTTCAAAAAGCCATTTTAATCAAACTGGGTAGCTTTTCTTTTTTTTTTTTTCTTTCTTTTCTGTCAAATACTTATCACATCTTATTAAGCTTCTACAAAAAAAAAAAAAACCCAAAGCAGATTTTGTGCATTGGGATGCCATCATGAACATATACTGTGTGTGACCTTTTCATGTCATTTCATTTTCTTTTTCATCAGACTGTAAATAATAAGTCTGAAGAGGTCATAAGGCATGCGTCGGCGGCATGACATATTTGACAGGATATAATAGCTTTAAAGCTTTAAAGCATCTGTATTCTCCATAATTTTTTTTCCTATTACAAAGATGAACTGTAAATACATTTCTAACCTGAACTTTGCTAATCCTGATTAAGTGTCCATCCTCCTGAACAATATCACTCAGTTCCAAGGGGTGGCCATCTTTGAGCCAGGTGAGGGTGGGAGGCGGTACTCCCGTTGCAGAGCATTCTAGCTCCAGGGGACTGTTCACTGCGATGGTGAGCTCCTCCGGAGAGGTGGAGCTGGTCATCTTTGGAGGCTCTGGAAATTAAACCAAAAAAAGTTTGCCCTTATTGGTGACTTATAGTTTTTGTCTTGAAAATGCAGGTTTCTCTGTGATTACCAAGCACGGTGAGGTTGAAGGTTTTTGTGCTGCTTCCAGCCTGATTACTGGCCACGCAGCTGTAGAGGCCAGCATCTGAGGTGGCAACATCTGGCAGCTGGAGTCTTGTCTCCTGTCCATCCAACAGCAGGTTACGGTGCAGAGACAGCGGCTGGCCATCCTTAAACCAAGTGAGTGTGGGAGGAGGAACACCCCGGGCTTCACAGGATAGTGTCACCAAGGAGCCCTGGACGATTGTAACAGGCTCCACTGGTTCAACGTGATCCACACCTGGTGGCACTGTGGACCACACCCACACAATATGAAGCTGATCCCAAACTTTTTGCATATGACTTCAGAGAAGAGCAGAAAATGGTGCAATGTCATGACGGTACCTTGGACCTGAACATCATAACTCAGCTCAGCCAGACCAGCTTGACTGCGTGCCACACATGTGTAAACTCCAGAGTCTGACAGCTGCACCGGAGAAATCCTTTTTCATAAGAAGGAGGAATAATTAGCATTAACTAACCACAAAAACTGAAAACTTGATCTGCTGCTGAATATGAAAAAAAAGCAAAGAAAAAAGAATAAATAGGAAACAGATCAAACTTGCAAAATGAAGTAATTTAGGAAGTTTATATTTAGGAAAATTTAGCTAGATGCAGTATTGTTAGAACCGACCTCAGCACAGAGTCAGCAGAGAGGAGGCGCGTACGAGGACTGAGGAGCAGGGGGTGTCCGTTCTTCAGCCAGCTGATCTGAGGAGGAGGGCTTCCCGCCACCTGACACTCCAGAGTCACAACACTGTCCTGGGTCACCGGTACCTCTCTGGGCACTGTGGTCTCACCAGCGATGGAAGGAGGAACTGTGACGGAGCAAATCTAGAAGTAAACCAACGTTTTTCAGAAAGGGTACTTGGCAAAAAAAATCCCCCTGACCTAAAACAAAGAGAGTGTAGATTTTGGTCTGCCGTCCAGCCGGGCTCACAGCTAAACACGTGTACGTCCCGGAGTCATCAGGGCTCAACCTTAGCAGTGTTAGCGCGCTGCCTTCAGGGGTCGCACTGCACAAGATCAGATCAGGCAAAAGCATGTACAATACATGAGTCAACACGAGATCCCTACTGGGTATACTGTTCTTCAGTAGATCTTTATTTACACAATATGGCGGTTGTCTGATCCTTCCACTATCACGCCATCTTTAAGCCAGCTGAGATGAGGTGTGGGGTTTCCAGTTGCTTGGCATTCAAGGCTCAGCTCCTCTCCCATTGGTGCACTCACTTCAGACGGGTGCTCAGAGTCCAGAATTGTAGGTGAAACTTTGGAAGACAAAACATGGCTGATTGCCTCCTAACATTGCCCGTCAGTGTTTAGTTTTAAATCATAAATTAAAAGATCAAATCCATTTTTACCTTGTACTGTTAGCGCGTAGTCTTTCTGTGTTTGTCCCTCGCTGTTCTCAGCCACGCAAGTGTAAACTCCACCATGAGCCAGAGTGAGAGGGCCCAGCTCCAGCCTGTTCCCTCGGATAGACCACTGCCACTGCAGGCTGCTCTCTGGGGGACAACGTGCAATCAACATTAGTTAGTAAATCTATATTTTGGACATAACAAAATATTTTTTTTGTTAAATCTGACCAATAGGAGTTCCATCTTTCAGCCAGGTGATACTCGGCACTGGGAATCCTGAGGCCTGACATGACAGGGTCACGTGGGAACCAAGAGTGTAGTTTAAGGACTCCCAGAGCGAACCTTCCAGGACTGGTGGGACTGTAGAAATGTGGAAATATCACAGTAAAACACAAGATGAGCATGTTCTTGAACAGATTACACAAAACAACAGAGTCGCCTCCATACCATGAACTGTCAGTCTGAATGTCCTGTCCACCTGTCCAGCTACATTGGAGACTTTACATGTGTAGGTTCCATCATCGGCCACCTGAGGACCAAACAAAAACATATGGCATTGAGATTTTGATTAAGGTCAAAATCTGATAGCGTTTCACATTTAATTCAGTTATCCAGTTGGAACTGGATGTCTGTAGCATGACCAGATGTCCTGCTTTGTGCAGGATAGTCCCATATTTCCAGACTTTGGGAAAGCAAAGAAAATGTCCTGTGATCATACAAAGGACTATCCGGAGGTGTTGGCAGCTGTGGAGATCTGTTTGGTAGAATCAAAAACAGTCCAGGTTCCCTTGTGTGTCTTATTGGTCCACGCCTTTATTTGTAATTAATCATGGCAGGACAAAAGTGCGGCGGCTGTCTCTGACATATTGGACACCAGATTTGGGCTTGAAATGCCTGATTCTAGACTTCTCTGACAAAAGAGTGAGTCAGCTGCTATTGTACTGATTAGACGCGGGAGACAAGAACATGGCAACTGCAGACAACAGCAGAAAAAGCAACTGTAGTCTCAATTGCCTGTTCTGTCTAATTACACAAAGCAAAAGTGTGTTAATTAGACAGGAGCTGAGAAAAAGCATATATCCTATATAATAGTTTATTGTCTGTGACAACTTGGCAATTAAATGAAATATATTTGAGTTGTCTGCAGTAAGCTGGTTTTAACTTCATAAGGTGATCACACTTAGCACATTACATTATGTATTTTAATTTATGTTGGATGCAAGTGAGCAAATTTGCTAAAATATTCAAATTTCCAGCTGTGGTTCATCTGTTATACTGTCTTTAGATCCTATCAGTCTAACGTTGTTCAATTTGTGAGTCCGATCCAAAACTCTTAGATTCAATGTGTGAAAGTGAGATATTTGTGTTTATTTAGATTTTTGATCTGTTAGTGTTAAAAGACTGGAAGTTTTCCAAAGGCCCTTTAAAAACGGGTGCTTTGTTTAAAACCTCGAGTGTATGACGTCAAAGGTCTTACTGACCTGAACTCCGACGATCTCCAGCTGGTAGCGATCCATCTCAAAGCCATTCCGAGGAGCCAGCTGCAGCCCGTTCTTGTACCATGTGACCTCAGGCTCTGGAACACCATGAGCTTCACATGACAGGATGACGGAGGAGCCAACTTGTGGCGTGACCAGGTCTGATGCAGCGTCTAGACGGGGCTTCAGGCTGGGACGGACTGATGGTTTGCACGTGCGGAAAGGGCACAATCTTAGCTTGGTTTGCAATTGATAAGATTTTCTGTACAGTCACAGCTGGCTTTAGGCAAACTGTTTTTCTGCTCTTTGTTGTACTTCTAATAATTGAATTATTTTTATCTGACGTCAAATGGCGCACATGAACACCATGTGTCTGCTCACCATAAACACTGAGCAGAATACTCTTCTGGTCTTGACCAGCTGAGTTGGTCGCTGTGCATACATATTGCCCAGCATCCTCCAGTCTTGCCCGAGGCAACTGCAGCATCTGGCCACCTTTAATATATATTTGAAAAACCATAAAATGTAATATCTGTGTCGGTAACCGCATGAACCAGTGCTGCTAAATGAGATTATTTCATCTTCCTGCTATCTTCCTGAGGTCTGACCTGGCAGAATGTGAATCCCAGAGCCAAAGGCCAGGACCTGTCCGTCTCTGGTCCAGGTAATCTCTGGAGGAGGATATGCTTGGACATCACAGAGCAGCGAAACCATACGGCCTTCAGTCACACTCACCTCCTCTTCCATGCGGCCAGTTATTCTCGGAGGCACTGAAAGAGATTTTAAATATAATAGAACTGGATAAAGTGTAGAGTTACAGAGAAAACAAATGAGAATTTCTTACCCTGAACTGTCAGACTGAAAAGCTTCTCAACTGTGCCAACTTTATTCTCAGCTACACATAAATAACCAGCCATATCAGAAACCTGGACCCTGAGGAGCTGAAACACGAGATTTAAGTGTTAATCTGAAATGTTCATGACACGGTTAGACAGTTTGATTTTCAAGCTTGTGTCTTTCCAACAGTGGTGGTGGTGGACTGACATGGAGCTGAGTGCCATCCTTGCTGATCTGGTGCTGTGGGTCTGTCTGCACTGGCTGTCCATCCTTCATCCAGGAGACGGCTGGAGTGGGCTGTCCTGTCACGTCACAGTGCAGGACCACGGTGCTGTTGACCACCGCCGCCATTTCCTCCATAAACTCCTCTGTTGCTCCTGTTATCACAGGAGGGACTGGGGAGGGAAAGGCACACAAAGGCTGATGACAAAGACGACCTCAGGATGACTGGAGTCCACAGGGAATTAAAACGTTATTCAAATTTAAGAAATGTACTGCTCTGTTGTAATGTGTTAAAAATTAAATACTGACTAAATCTCACAAATGACCCTTCCTAAAAAAAAAAAAAAAGGCCGTGCCTACAGTGTGATTAATAAAGGATGTAAAAAAACCAAAAAGACCAATAGCAACTCAAATTTCTGCGGAAACTGGGAAAAAACAGGAGCTCCGACCCCCATTATGTACTCCTTCTACAGAGACGCCACTGAGAGCACCCTGACCAGCTGTGGGTACGGCGCCTGCATCACCTACCCTGCAGCGCACCGTGAGAGCAGCTGAGAAGATCACTGGTGTCCCTCTTCCCTCTCTACATCAACTACACTCCACCTCACCCACAAAGTTTTGCAGGTGAGCCCACCTACCCACCCATCCCACAGGCTCTTTAGATTCTGCCCACACACACATCGATCTCAGAACTGCACAATTCACTTTACCCCTGCTGATTTACACTAATATTCTTCTTATACCTCTAATTTTTTATACTGTGTTACTGTACACCTAATAACTGTCTATACTATATTTTTATTATTTGTATTTTTTAAGGTAGTTTTTTTTATTTAGTTTAGTTAGAGTCCTTGATTTTAGTTATAGTAGTTTTATTATGTATTACTAGCTGCGCCGTGGGTCAGAAAGAACTGAAATGTCATGTTTGTTGTGTGTCGTGCATGTGTACCATATCTGAGAATGAAGTTGATTATGACTTTGATGTGCATACCTAAGATGTGCAGTTCAAAGTGCATGTGGTCCTCTCCTGCTTCATTAACAGCCTGACACGTGTACCTTCCAGCATCTTCTTTCTGCACTCGAGCAATTTGTAGCACCTGTGCGCCTGAAAAGGTAGCCCATCATTAATAAGACAGACAGACACAACTGCCTCTGCCGCGGATCGAACCGGAAATTGTCATCCCACCTGGGAGAAGGACCACTCCATCCCCAGACATGAGTTTCTGCCCGTCTTTGTGCCAGCTGAGCTTGGGTGGGGGAATGGCATTACTCTCACAGGACAGACTGACCGGATGGCCTAGGACCACATCTAGCCTTTCCACCATGTCATCTTTGTCGTCACCCTCGTGTCCGAGACCCCAGGCTGCTTCTCTGTTCGTCACTCTGTGAAAGACTGGAGGCACTGGTGAGAAAAGACCACGCGCGCGTCAGATCTTTAAAGATGTGAAGCCTTCTCGATTACTCATATACCAGAAACTGATTTTAATATTCACGTTTCTAGGAAACGATAAGCAGGATTTCACAAACATACCCTGAATTGTGACGCGGAAATCTCTCTTGTCTTCTCCAGCAGTGTTGGTGACCACACAGGTGTACTGTCCTTCATGGAACAACATGGTGTTTTCTATGATCAGGCTGTGGCCAAGCTCCTGAATGCCAGCGTGGACACTCCCAGTCAGAGACTATAGTCAGAAAAAAAAAAGTCATATATAAATATATAAATACCCCACCACAACAGATTTGAAACGAAACAATCAAAAGTGCGCACTTTCTATTATAAATTAAGGTATTTATATCCATTTGTACAGAAGTTCCATCGTTTTAAGTGAAAAAAAGTATTTGTTCAGACCAATATGTTCATAAATTCAATTTGTCCCTTTCAATATTTGGTTGTAAATTCTTTGTAGGTTAGTTACAGCCTGAAGTCTGGAGCCTACAGACATTTCCAGACGCTGAGTTTTGATGTTCTGCCAGGCCTCTGCTGCAGCTGTCTTAAGTCCCCGCTTGTTCTCGTGGCATTTTTGATTTTCTCCGTTTTTAATTATCAGCAAATGAAATAAATTTCACTCTTTGTTATTTGAAAACCTGAGAATTCACAGGGCAAAAAATGTGCAACAAATAAAAGCCTCTAACTGCACAGAAGGCCAGATTTTCAAGACAACCAAGCTACTGTTTGTCTAATTGTGCATGCTATTTTTGTGGGAGGAACAGGCAATCCATTTCTGAACACTTTCTGAACTTGTTGGAAAGTGCAAGCCTCCTCTATAAATAAAAGACTAAAACAGTCTGCATTAATGTCAAATCCACTTAAGCGCATATAAGGAGATGTCATATCTGCAAATCTAGTCACAGATGGAAAAACAGAGGCATCCAGAATCATGCAGCAGATAAAAGTTTGATGTCTAGGATCACATTCCTGGACGTATAATTTCTGTATTCAATTGACATGATGTATCCATGTCCTCAAAAACTCCCCAACAACACAGAACAGACTACTAACCTATTTGGAAGTTCTTAAAACATCCTGCACATCTGTCCTCAATGTCTTGGGCTGCAGCTGGACATACTTGACTGAGCCAACCAAACTTTTGGCAGGTATTTAAATGTCTGGCTTTTAAAAAATTCATCTTGGATTGTGTTTTATAGAAAAGGACAGAACAATAAAACTTCTCCTTCACTCCCATTTAGAACAAGGAATGTAGTTTTGATGGCTGACTACAGAACATCCACACAAATGCATAATAAACAGCAAATGTTTGAACCTTGAATCAAAACACAAATGGTTGCCATGGAACAGGAGAAGCAGCTTTTGTACATCATGATACGTAACTGTTGAAATCACCAATCATGTTGTGTTTCACCTGCTTAAACTCTGGAGAGACAAGGCTGGTTTAACTTTGAGATGTCAGCCCTGTTGTTGTTCTGACATTGTTGCAATTCAAGTTGCCCACCAGTAGAGGCTGAACTTGTTCTTTTTAGGTCACGCTTGTGTTCCACCCACCTGTCCATCCTTGAACCACTGGATTTTAGGCTCTGGGAATCCTTTAGTCATGCAGGCAAGCGTTAAACTCCCGTTCATCCTTACTTTCTCTTCCTGAATGCCAAATACTGGGGGGTCTCCTTCTATCTGTGGTGGAACTAGAAACAGCATAAAAAAAAAAAAAAAAAAATCAGAAATAATTATTCTCAGATTTTGTTTTGAGTGGTTTGGAGGCATCTTACCCAGAACGCTCAGTGAATAATGTTTGACGGCAGTTCCAGCTGGATTGGTGGCCCTGCAAGTGTAGAGGCCGGTGCTGTCGCCCTGCGCGGAGCCCAGACGCAGAGCCTGACCTCCGCGGGTGTATGTCAGCTGTGGGCCGGAAACGATCGGCTGATTGTCCTTTAACCAGGTGATGCTGGGAGTGGGCGATCCTTCCACATCACAGGGGAGTTGTGTGGAGAATCCAAGCACCACCGACACCTCTGTGGTCTCGCTGGGGCCCCTAATGGTCGGGGGAGCTAAGAGAGGGAACAAAAAAGGCTTGATGAAATGAACCAGAACAAAGCTGAATGTGGAATAGTGAGGTTTATTGAACGGCCAATGTCAAAAATCACAACCTTGCACTGTGAGTCTGAACTGGCGCATTTTGGGTTCCTGCGTTGTTGCCTCGCCAGACACTGATAAATCCCCTGATCCCTCAGCCTTACTGACTTCACCCTCAACACCTGTCCATCCTCTAAAAACTCTACATGGGGATCTCCATCTCGTGATAGAACTCTAGAGCCAAAACAAGAAATTGGAATTAAAATCGTGACTGGAACTGCCACCCAATGTCACAACAAAAGTGATGCTTACTCTCCGTCGCGGCTCCATTCCACTCGAGGTGGTGGTTTCCCACTAACCTGGCACTGGAACTCCACCTCCTGGCCCAGTGCCACTGTTAGCGCCTGCAATTGAGATGCTCCTGAGATCACCGGTGGAGCTGCAAATTTCAAAAGTGCCATGTGATTAGTTTGTTACTATCCTAAACACATTAGGTTAGACTGTGATGAAGCTGAAAATGAAGCAATACTGTTGTTTTGTTTTTTTTTTCCTTAATCTTTACAGATGTGAGAAAGAAAATTGTTACAGTTTGTGTCATAAGTGGTAGCTGCCTCATGTGCTTGCCTTGCACGACAATGCTATATTCTCTCCGGGCCTCCCCAGCGGAGTTCTGAGCTGTGCAGGCAAATTTGCCTGCATGTTCTGGCTGAATTCTATAAATGCGCAGCATCCTATTCCCATTCTGCAGATATACTCCAGGGGTGTCCACCTGCACATACAAGAATCATTTCAGTCCCTCTACAAAGCTTCTCTGCACTGTGAGTAGCTTCTTAATGGTGCTGTGCAGCTAAATGTCACAACATATGATCTACAAGTACTAAATTTACTATCGTGGCTAAGAGGGGTAAAAATACACACAGGATGTCCGTCTTTGGACCAGGTGATTGTGGGGGAGGGAATCCCAAAGGCATCACAGCTCAGCGTTAGAGGCTGCTTCAAGGTAACAGTGAGGTTCAGTGGCTGAGCATCATGTTGAAAATCTGGTGGAACTAAAGTGTGAAAAGAAAATAAGAAGAGTCAATCAATCTGTATTAATGTGTTTGTTTAGGATGGAAAAGGTCGTGTAAGAGCTTTCTCACCATTTACTTTTAGTCTCGTCTTTCTTTCCACAGAGCCTGCCTCGTTGGTTGCCACACACATGAAATCCCCACTATGGCTGGCAGACGCAGAGCTAATTGTGAGAGCACCATCCTCGCTCACAAAAAGCTCGGGACTGGACTGCTCGGGATGAATTTCCAGGCCATTCCTGTACCAGCGTATCTTTGGACGAGGTGAACCTGAACACACAGGGACAACAAAGTGAGTCAATTTCAAGTTTTGTCTCATGTCTGCTTTGGGTTGCCCACCTCATCTACAATGAGCTAGAAGTGGTATGCAGAGGAGATGCTTGGAGGACAATTTGATTTATTACCAAGCACTGAGGTGAGAGTCACAAATTTTAGGAACATTGGGGGTTCAGCGCACAGTTCAAAGCCAGGCTGGGATAAAGCAGGTGTGTTTCTGTTGATTACTGGGTGCACAAGAGCTGCAAATGACTGAGAGGAGAAAGCCAAGGACCATGGTAGCCTATATTGTACCCAACAGAAGCTGAACATGTCTAAAAAGTTCAACTGGATGACCTCATCTGATTTCAAAAGTATTACACAGACTCATAGATAAGACAGCATCCCCACTCATTCCACTTCTTTTTGGTACATATGTTTACAGTTATGGGCTCCTGAGAAAATTTCATTGCCTCATTGTGAGCAGGAAATGCATACAGATGTTCTGCTTTAGATGCTTAACCGATCTAATTAAAGGACTTTTTGTATGGCTGAAAAAAGGTTATCTCTTCCAGGTGTTTTTTTTTCCATTAATTACATCTATCACATGCTATGTGCTCATGGAGAACTGATAATATGCATCTCTAAAGGCCCAGGTTCGAGCTTCAGATCTTGGGTGACAACCAGAGCCCTCCAGGGCCTGATACAGCATGCCTGTAGTATTTCTTGAATGGAAAGAAGGTGAGGTTGGGTTTCATCGTCCTCTTCCTGTGTTTCACCATGCAGCTCAGACATCTCTGTCCTTCATCTGCTAGCAACAGCCTGTAATTAGGATTCCTCTACCAGCAGGCTCTCCCGTTCAGGAAAGCAGATGTGACTCAGCGAGGCAGCAGGCAGCAGACGTTCCAACTGTTGCTTTAAATTAGACATGGTCCTCACCTTCGCACAGAGGTGGTTACCATGGCACAGGTCCACACAAACAATACCTGTCCACATGGCATGTCAGAGGTATCTATATTTTTATCCATCTTGCATAGAAACATGCACAGATTCGAGTGTAGAAGTCATCAAAAGCACCTGTGGTTTATGAAACTTCTGTATATGACCGATCCCAGCAGACAAAACCACTGAAATGGATCGTCGTTAACATGTCCCATCCCCAAATATTCTTGTTTCCGAGACCCCGCCCACTGAAGTCAAATGTTGAGAGGAGAAACCTGAGAAACAATCAAAACTATTTCGACCTGGAAGTTGTTCCCCTCAAGTGAAAGGTGGCAGTTAAACAAGGATGCCCTTTTAGAAGTAGGTAAACTGGTGTTAAAAGAGCCCAGGAAAGATTTTGCTGCGAATCCACACTGACTCAAACATGCGTACACGATGTCAGACCTGACCTGAGATCTGAGCCGTTCTTCCAGATTAATAAATGCCAATGCTTGCATGAAAAGTGCAGTTTTCTACCATAGGTATGGTTCACTACTGAGTGTGTTTGGGGAAAATGGTCATTTTTGCATCCTTTTAGCTAGCCAACTGGTTAATGGAGAGAATTTAAAATGCTGTGTGTATATACTGTATACACAAAAAGCTTATCTGTGGATTATATGACAAACTGTTAAAAAGGTGACAGTCAAATGTTGAGGGGCTACAGCACAGTTTGCCTTTGATCTGCATGTTTATTGGAGTCTATTGCAGTATTATCTTGTCTCATGACACTAGTGCATTTTTGAGGCTTTAAAACATCAGTTATATGCTGTAAAATGTCTCTTCTAAACAACATTCAGCTTATCACACAGTTTGCTTCAGTCTCTTAAGATGAGTCACCGCTGACTCATGTCGTACCTTCAGCAGGACAAGGTATGATGACCTTGGTGTTTGCTACTTTTTCTAAGAGGGCATCTCCAGGTTCTGCAAAGGATGGGGCATCTGTGGTTACAAGAAAAAAAAAAAGTAATTTAATCATAAATTGTGTTATTAAAGTCGATTAAATGCCGAGTGTAGATAGGCCAATAAAAAAAAGATTAGATTAGATAACCATCTGTGTTTGAGAATATCAGGAAATCAGTTAGTTTGTCTCCATAAAGGTTCCTATTTGAACAAGTCACAGTGATTCACTGAGGTCAAATGGAGAGGCAACTGGCCTGTTGAGAGAAATTGAAAGATGTTAATCTTCTCATCCAAGAGGCTTCTTCTAGCTTGTCTAGTTTAGAGTTGGGACTTTTTGTTCTCCAACTGGATCAAACAGCTTAATGTTTGTCACTGAGAAGTTACTTTCACAAATGGCTCTAAGGTTGTTCTAGCCTGTAAATGATGGCTTCTTTTGCTCCGCTTTCAAACCATCTGAACCGAATTAGTACAGGCTGGGGGTACAAACACTGTCAGTGAAAATAAAGAGTTCATGGAAAGGTGCAAGGATTTACCAAGGATGTCCAACTTTATCTCGGAGGTCTCCTGCCCAGCGCTGTTTGTGGCCACGCATTTGTAAGTGCCCTGGTCGTTAAGCTTGGCCTTCTGGATTCTGAGGGGTGTTGTGTTTTTGATCCCAACAGGAAGTCCATTGTGAAACCACGTGACCTCAGGGCTCGGCTCTCCCTGTACCACACATGGCAGAGTCACACTCTGACCAATCAGAGCTTTCAGCAGGGTGGCGGCCGGCTGAATTCTCGGCTTTGCTGAGAAGAGAGCACAAAATGCCTGTAAGGTTTCTTAATATATGCACTGACTTTTGTCGATTATTTTATATATGATCATTGTGGTGCATTCACATGGAATCTGCCAGTAGGCAGTATATACATTTTTACATTTTTTTTTCAGTTTTCTGGCAAATTCCCAGAACTACCTTGAACATGTAAATTGTAGCTTAGAGACACGTTGCCGGCTGGGTTTTCTGCAGTGCAGGTGTAGAGCTTGCTATCAATCAGGCGTACATCGGTGATCCTCAGAGAGCCTGAAGGCAAAACAGTGAACCTAGGGGGTTGTAAGGGATCAAGGGTAAGAAACAGACTTGGCAAAATATGTAATGAGTCACCGAAGACAGACATTATGTTTCTGGAGAATACTCGCTTTGAAGTGATAATTAGGTTATAATATACTTCACTGCAGATTTATGTTTTATTTTTTTGTCTGGTTTTTTTTTTTTTTTTTCTGTACCGAGCAATGATAACTGTGTGTGTGTGTCTGTAGGACAAATTTGCAGATGCTATTTTGCTTCTGGTGTTTTTTGAGTAGAAAGCAAGCTGAGGAAAACAATTGATGTAAACAGAGAAACTCCCATGACAGCTACTGCCGGAGGCTCATTCAGGAAACTTTTCACATAAAAAAACTAAAATAACATGAAAATAAATGTGACCAAAAAAATATATATATACTATTTAGCTTTTAAATGAGGTTGCCACAGTGAATTTTCTCTTTCCATCTGACTGTTCATCATTGGCACATCTGCTCTTTGGTCTCCTTTTAGGTTTTTTCCTTGATAGTTCCTTCCTCAGCATCCATCTACAGACATATATTCACTTTTTTTCTGCTCTGTCGTTTCTGTTAAACCATCTAACATGTGCTGCCTCTCCAATGTACTCATTGCTGATCCTATCCATCATCATTACTCCCGAGAACATCTTCATCTCTGCCTCCTGTCTTCTCCTCAGTGCCAAACAGCACAGCAGGTGTCTCAACCATTTTGAATAGCTTTATGTTTGGAGAAACTCTTAAGCTGGTTATCCTTTTTCTGGATCCACAAAGGCATGATGGAACTCCTTCTCAACTTCTCGGTACGTCTGCACCAATAATCTCAAACCAACCATACTCCATCTGCAGTACTCTTCCTGGGCATGAAACCATGCCCATCTCAGATGTTCACGAGGCATCTTCATTGGCTTATCACCTTTACTCCTCTGAAGTTGCCACCATACACACACTTATCCTTCTTTCAGCACTCTCTCATTCTCATGATCTTTTTGATTTACCTGGTCGTAAACTCTCCAGCCACCTCTCCTAGAGACTTCTGTACCTCCACAGTCATCAGCACCACCCGCTTCTCCACTCTTTATATTTTCCTCAATGACCTCCAAACCTCACCATTCTAAACAGTGCTACTTCCTGCTTCACAGTAGTCCCATTCTTTGTTCTAATTTTCTTTCTTTATAGTTTCTTCAGTCTTTGATCCCCCTATCATCATCCACCCCACCACCCTTCTACGCTGTCTGGCTACACTCTCACCTAGCACTACTTTGCAGTCACCGATCTGATTACATCATCTAAAAGATGTGGTCCACCTGTGTACTCCTGCCTCTTCTCAGTGAAAGTATCCACAGCCATTTTCATCTTTCTGCTTCCCTATCAAAGATAACAAACATGTCTATCGCTTCTTCGCTGGTTTGATTTTAGTGATTGAGCACAGACGAACCCACAGCTAGACAACAAAGTCAATAGGTTCATCTCAATTATGTTAAAATACAGGTCAACAGCCTTTTGGGGGTTGGGTGTGTGTTGGTAACCTGACATGCACAAGAAACTATCCAGCTGTATAAATGCATAACACACGCAAGTGTAAACACACTCGGTGATTTATCTCAGACAAGAGCGTAGCTAAGCAACTGAAATATAACAATAACATCTTCATAAGTGGAGGCACAAAGAGCCCTCTATATCAGCGGACTGTAATGTCACTCCTCCTCAGACTGCCTCAGGACAGGGAGCAACATCTAACGTTGGAATGAAATGACAGGGATGAAGTGGTCAGTCTGTGTTCAGGTCTGACACAACTGAACCCAATCTTGTTTCATGAAGTCATCTGTTTACGCATTTGGACCCAAAGATGAACAGGGGCAAATTAACCTCATCTGGTTCCGCTCTAGTGTGAATGAAACACCAGACTTAAGCTTTAATAGCTTTTTAATAGTCTTCTATGCCCTCTGTCTGTCTACGTGCTAGCAATATCCTATTAATCTTCTTCCTGCACACTGATTTCAGTTATTCCAACTATCCACACTTCCTGCTCATTTCCTCTTGTACCCACAGTGAATAGATCGGCAGCACGCTTTCTGAAACTCCAGTGATGTGGGGGCTGTTCGCAGGCCTGTGTTATTCTCATCAGCTAGTAGTTGTAAAGCGAGTGAGTGAGTGTTGTTTTACTGCTGCGACGCTCTGAGGACTCCAAACATCAGCTCAAACAGGACTTATATCTCTTCCTCTGGCAGTTCATTTTCGTCCTGTCTTTCTGGCGACCCTTGCTCCTCTACCTCCGTTTCCTTCGACTGTATCTGACACAACACAGCCTTCAGCCCATCCTCTCATTCTTCTATCTAACCAAAAACATTGGATCTGGTGTCTGGACAGTAAGCCTGTCTGTCATCTCCCAAGTCTGCACTTTCACCGACCACACAACGAAAGCTGAGAACAAACCATCCATGTAGGACCAGATGTTCCCCCTCAGGTTTGCCGCGTAAAAGAAAAGCACCTAGTGACAGACTGCAGCATTCTGCTTAGCTGCTGTTCGGAAAACACCAAGGCAAGAACCCTCCTGAACTTCTGAAGATCATCGCATGCCGTGGTAAAGTAAGTAGTAACTGCGTTCAACTTTGAATATTGAACTTTGAACATTGAGGATCCTCTTTGAAAAATATGGCGTGACAGACGTCAAAAGCAGTTTCGGTTTAATCTCAAAACTTTCTCCTACCCAGCTGTGACAGGGGGGATGGGATGTCCATTTCTCCTCCATGTGACCAGCGGTGATGGATTCCCCTGAGCCTCACATGGCAGAACAACCTGAGTGCCCACCTCTGCAGCCATCTTGACTGTCTTGTTATTACTAGTCACACCTGTTATCTTTGGCATGGCTGTGAATGAATTTAGAAAAGGCCATTATTCAGATTTTTACACAGACATAGATCGATCAATCGATCAATAGATAGATAGATAGATAGATAGATAGATAGGCCTTGCTATATCAAACACAATGGGTCGGATGTATTTGCTTACTGTTGACACTCAGCTGGATCTCTCGGCTAGCGTAACCCACAGGATTGGTGGAGGTGCAAACGTAGATGCCTGCATCGTCAGTGGTGGGGTGGGGGATGTGGAAGGTGGCCATTTGATGCACACTGACCGGAAGCATGGTTCCGAGGGAGAGGCTGCCTCCCCTGGAGAAGCAGCAAGAAGCTAAGCTCAGACTACTGAAGTTAAAAGCTGTTCGCAAACAGCACAGAGACACTAAGCTCAGTGGCAGACCAACCTTTGATCCCAAATGGAATTACAAAGTTTCCCTCCCAAATATGCACAAAAAAAAGAGATGCAGCCTGCAACGGAAATGGAGCTGCTCTCAACATACTGTGCAATTGCTCTAACAGAGTCACTTTATCTGACAAGCATGAAATTTACTCGTCTCTGGGGCACTTTGTAGGAAAAAGCAAGGAGAAAAAATCTGGCTTATTTCAAATGTATGTAGGAAACAAGAGCACGTTAATGGTTTTCAGCAGTCTGGGATGGTCTGCTGAACCAAATATGGTATTTCTTTCTTTCTAGTTTCTGTTAGTTGACTATTTTCATTTCATAAATTCATATAAAGATTATCTACTAACACACTGGGAATGGGTAGATACACCAATGATTGCATTTACCTTTAAAGATTTATTCTAACAGTATGGCTCTCCTCTTATTCCAGGGTTGCACTGAAATGTGCTGCAAAGTTTTAAATAGCTTCTGTAGAGACATTGTCACTGACATGCAACAATGTGTACTGGTTGCCATCGTTACATCTAATAGAGCCAAGCTGGTGATGTAAAAAACATTATGTATATAAAAAAAACAAAAAACAAGCCTCTCAAAAAAAAAAGCATATTAACAGTCAAGGGTGTATAAAAAGAGCCTTGAAAACAGTTAAAACATATGAGTTTAGAATTAGTTAATGTCCTTAAAAAAACATTTTTCATTAACTGCAGACACAAAAATTGATATAAAAAAAAAATAGTGGGACAGGCCACTTTTTTCTTGTTTGTATTTCATCCTGCTGTTTTATGTCTCTTTCTCCAGATTTTTCTGTGAGTGATTGATTTTAATAAGACTGGATGCCAAATATGAGTCTTATGGAACAGTGTGGGAAAAAAACAAGTCGGTTAATCATCAGTTGGTCATGTGAAGGGGTTTGTGGGATTTAGCCAAAGAAGGAAGGTGGATTTTTGTGGATTTTGAGAGTGACATTGTACCTTGGACCAGACAACATCTGGTTTGGGAACTCCGCTGGATTTGCAGAATAGCGTGATGGATACACCTTCGTTGGCTATGTAGTGGTACGGACCAGCGTGGATCTCAGGGGGCACTGTTGAAGAAGTAGGTCATGAAATGCAGCTGTCAGGCTGGCCCGCACCATGATCACTGGCTTCAGCCAGGCAGCGCTATCAGCCCTTCAGGCATTTCTTCATTACAAACTGATGATGAACCCTAATCTGGCCTGTCATTACACACCTCTCATCAAAGTGGCCTTTTCATCAGGGCGCGCAGCAAATGAACCCCTTCGCTGCAATTACTGCAGGAGGGTCAAGTCACCCACATATTACTATTTTCCATGCTGAGTCAGCACATTATTGACCCGACTGAAAAGAGCTGCCAGTATTCCTGCGTTCAAAAACTGCTCATAAAATGTTTTACAGATACCGTTATACAGAATCCATTTCAGTCCCTTCTGAAAATGTATATAAAAAAACATCAATACAAAGAAGCAGCATTAGGTTTAGGGTCTATGTCGAATTGGCACTTCTGCCTGACACAAATGCAACCATATTTTACACAGTTCACCTTCAGAGACTCATATTACGAGTTCAGCTATAAAACTACTACCAGCAGGACCCGTAAAACAAAACATGTGCAAGAATCACTGGAGCAGTCAAAAAATAAAGAGTATTACTGAATTTTGGATTTTTTAACACAACTCCTAAATCAATTTTATATATTAAATAATTTATCTCTCCTAAGTATTTAAAATTCCTGCACATTAAAAGGATTTTAAAACTGAGGTGAATGACTGTGAGTTCTAAAGTAGACAATCCTGACAATATTTTCCATGTAAACATGGGTTCTTACCATGAATCTCCACACTGACTGTGACGTTTTTGGAGCCTGCAATATTCACTGCAGTGCAAACATATGTCCCAGCATCCTCTGCTACAGCTTTTTCTACAGACAGGCTGCCATCACTCCTCAGGAAAGCCCTTCCATTCGCATCAACCTACAAAGAAGATTCCCTGTCACCCATGAACCCTGACAGTAATAATCTGTGTAATGTTCTGATAAAACAAGATACGAGTCACATTACAGGTTTTCCATTATGAGACCAGTATCTCTCTGGAAGTGGTATTCCATCCAGCATCATGCAGGGAATACTCAGAGGCTGGCCGATGCCAGTGCTGATGACTGCTGGTCCCTGAGCCAAGAGAGGGGGTGCTGTAAGAAAAGGCAGGTTTGGAACATGAACAAATGAGATGACCGACCTTTTATGTGTCTCTTACTGTCAACAAAAGTAAAGTTTCAATAAAAGTTACAAAAATGACCAAAAAAACCTGTTCTAAAATCAGTGGTCACCATTTTTCAGTTGCTCACTCTCAGATAAGTGGTAAAGCTAGACATAAACTACAAAATGCAAACTGCTACACAATCCAATGGAAGAAAGTGTTTTAATGCCTGATGCAAATGTGTTTGTTTTGACAAACAAGACTGGTCTAGATTGTCCATGGTTGTGCATGTATTTTATATCCAGGGTCGTGCACAATGCCTCGCATAATGAGGATGACACAAACTGTACCTGAAAATTGCTAATTAATATTTCAGACTGAATCAGGCCGTAGATTAACTTCTGGACACCAGAAAGACTTAAGAAATAGTTAGGTGTGTAGGCCCAGAGGTTTCTAATAAAGGATGTCGAAAGAAACATACCTAGTCCGGTGACACTAAGTCTGGCCCCTGTTTTAATGGTTCCAAATGGGTTCTTGGCCTCACAGACGTACAAGCCTTCATCACTGAGCCAGACACCTATTATCAAAGACAAACAAGAATTCATAGACAGTGCCTGTGTCAGAGATAAGTAGCATCTCTTTACTTACTACAATTAATGTCTACTAGATGGATCTAGTATGAATCTAGAATTTAAATCCTTCACTAATAACAAATGGTATTAATGATTCAGCCACAGTAATTAGAAGGTAAAAATAGAAAATAACAGGATTAATGGGTTTTGCTCAGTTGCCAGCCAGCTAACACTTGTCTCTGTGAAGTCCCTGGAGACTGTTTGTTGGACATGATTCATTTCTTATCGCAAAAGGGTTGCAATAGTTATTACAAGACATGAAAGTAAAATAAAAACTAGTTTCTCCATGACAAAAACTAACCACACACAATGAAATAGGAGCAGTTTAACCCTTTATAGGGCACTCATTGAAATGCTATTAAATTCAAAAAAACAGTTTAAGGGTGTTATTAGGAATCATAACCAGAGTTTATTTCTGTTTTCAGATTTTCAAAAAATGTTAATGTCTTGCAGAAAACCAGGGTTAGGGTTAGGGTTAGAGTTGGGGTTAGGGTTAGGGTTGGGATAAAGATTTGGATTAATGCCAA
>CAAE01014761.1:177865-239236 GCA_000180735.1 Tetraodon nigroviridis | reverse complement strand
ATACTGGTTTATATGCAACCTAAAAAAAGAATATCTGTTGTTTACTGTAATTACATGTGCAAATTTTGAAACGTATTTCTTTTGTGTCAAGAAAGTCTTTTCTCTGAATAATTTAGTGTTTTTAATAGGCCTAAAAAGTTGTTGTGGTTTGGAGGCAAGCTATTTCTATCAGTATGTTTCAATTGACATAGCGATGGAAACAAGATGTGGCAAAAGCATGTGTAGCAAAGTGGGATATAATCATTATCTGCGAGCTTTGTGCCAGAGGTGTGTAGAGGTTTGAAAGTTCCTTTACCTCAGCCGATTAGTGAGGAACGTGTTTCCGTGGCTCCAGAAAAGCTGAGGAGTGGGAGAGCCGGACGCTGAGCAGACGAAGCGGATCTCATCCCCGCGGGAGAAAACCTGGCTCTGGGGGTGAATTACCACAGACGGGGCCTCTGCAGTTGGAGTCAAACAGAGGCAAAATGCTGCCGATGACTCAGTAAACGTCTGATGACGTGAGCTGAGATGTCACTACCAACCGTCAGGATCTGCCTTTGTTTTACATTTACATCGTGGTTGATTTAAAAAAAAAAAAAAAGTATTACAAAAATCTGTCTACAATGGATGAAGCTTTTCAATGGGCATAAATTCTGGACGATCACAAATGTCTTCTGACGAGGAAGTCGCTCAACCTGACGGCAAGGAAGAGTCAATAATGGAAAACAGATGGCAGGGGTCTGAGAGGAGCTATAAGGGCCCCAGTAAGTTAAGTACCTAAACAGATGACCTGTAGTGTATCACGCTACTGTACCTGGAACATGAAGCCACACGGCGATTCTGCTATCTCCGTGGGCATTGGTGGCCACACAGTGATATTCTCCAGCGTCCTGAGTGCGCACCCCAATGATCTGAAGGGACGAGTCGGGAAGAACTTTGAACCCCCCTGTGGGGGCCTGAATGGCACGACCCGCTCTGTACCACGTCAAGTTGTGGCGCATGGAGCCTTCCACTTTGCAGGACAGCACGGCCACAGCCCCCACAGAGGAAGTCACATTGACTGGTGGCTTCAGGACTGGAGGAGGCTCTGGATAATCACAACATTAAACCGGTGTTATCAAGTGTACAAACTGTGTGGAATGTGTTTAGCTAAAATAAATGTTTGTGTGGGTGTCCTTTATAATTTTGATGTTTAAAACATGCATCTAAGGTTTAGCCGGCTGGGACCTGAATCAAAGACGTGCTGTAATTGCAGATGCATGTGCAGCTCTGAGCTTTGCAGTGGTAGGAGACATACCTCGAACAGTCAGCTGGGTTAAGGCACGTCCCTGGCCTGCTTTGCTCTGTGCTATGCACTCATACAGGCCTTCATCCTCAGCAGAAGCATGGTCGATCTCCCATGAGGCTAGCGCAGAACTCCTAATACAGATACCCTTGGTTGAATTGATCGTGATCAACAAAAACAGCACCTCCACTTTAAATCACATTCAATCACAAATTTTGGCACAAAGACTGGAAATAGTTTTCAGCACAGTTCACTGTTCATTTTTAAGGATATAATTCAAAGCAGAGCATCAAAAAAACAGGAAAAAATGCACGCTGTCAAATTTTTCAAGATGACATAATCAAATGCGTAATGCTCGTGTTTACTAGCTTCCTGACAGATGAGCCGGTAAAATGCAGGCATTACTAATGCTTACCAGAACAATGTCCTGGTAAATGTGGTGAATGACCTCAGTGTTTTACCTCTTTTTTTATACAGCTGTAAATGGGCGCAACATCAAAACGGACAAAAACCAAATGTTACAGGGCAAACTCACTGGTAGAGCTTCTCTTCCCCCACTGTGATCCCATCCCTGGTGAATCTGAGCTTGTAGGGAATGGGACTCCCTACTGAACAGCGAATCACAACAGGCTGCATGTAGAAGCCTTTCACCACATCAGGCATGCTCACAAGTGGTGGATCTGCACAAGGGAAAAAACAAAGGCTAAAGTTCACTCGACAGATTGTTAAGGTGTGTAAAACAGCGTGGACCGGATTGGATGATCTGTGGGAAGGGTGCTGTCTTGCCTGGGATGACATTAGTGTAGGAGACACTGGACAGTCTCTGAAAACGGTAGCCCTCATCATCTTTACCAGTCACCCTGATGAAGAAGCTCTGAGAGGGGGTGCGGAACTCTGGCAGTCTCCACAGTCTATGCTGATGGACACCAGAGGGCGGTGGAACAGGGATGGTGCGTAAAGACCGACCGGAACTGGACATAAGCTCCGCTAGGTTTAGCTCTCCTGGGGGCTTCAGGCCTGTACATTTCAGCATAACATGGGTGGGAAGTCCTGGAAGACAATGAAAGATCAGCGAGTGGTCATTTACATTATGTTCTAAGTCAAGCAAAAATGTCAAGTACCTTTTATAGGCCTCTCTCTGGTATGATTAAACTCTGAAACAGGTACACTGGAGAAGCCAGCCCGGAAGTCCAGATTGCTGACTCCAGTTACTCTGAGAGTATGCCGTCCACTGCAGCTCACCTTTGAAAAGAAAAAAATGCTATCTGGTAACTATAGTGTCAGAAATTAGCAAGAAAAGCAAAAACCCTACAGTGGTACCTTCAGTTTCCAGGTCCCTGGTCTGGGAAATTTCAGGTTGACAACACGGGCAGAATTGGGAATGTTCAACAGCTCCGTCAGGCCTTGGGCTTCACCGACAACCCGACCTTGAAAAAAAGGACTTGGATGTTCAGAGCTTTTGCTTGCAGGTGCGGAAATGTCATAAAACGATCAATGTTGGGTCTACCAAAGGGATCACTAAGCTCTATTTGTGGTGCTGGTCCACTGAGAGACACGGTGACCTCCCGAAGGCTTGGGTCAAAGGGCACATCCCACTTGTTCTCCTGGGCGCCATCATGGTTAGAAGACAACAGGTGAACCTTCATCGCCTGAACTGTCTCCTCCACCCATTTCAAGACCTGGAGGGAGAAAAATAGCATCCAAGATGCATTATATTAAATCAAACTGCAGCGACAGGTTGAGCACAGGAAAGGGCTTCTCCTGTCTCCAAACTCCACCCCAACCATTTCATTGCACGAGTAGCAGGCTGCTCTTTGTCATTGGAATACTCTTTCATCGCAAAAGTATTTCTCAGGGGGATTTTGCCTAAACAAAGGAAAAGTGAAATAGCCCAACTGTCAAACTGATAACATACAGTTTTCTGCACTCTTGAGCGTTTATTCCCTGAAGAGAGACTCTCTCACACAGTGGAAGTCTGTCAGACAAGTCTCGCTCCCATGAATCATACTGTTTGTTCCTCAGAATAGAAAGCTGCTGAAATGGTAGCATAGGTGTATGTGTGTGTGTGTGTGTGTGTATATGTGTGTGTGTGTGTGTGTGTGTGTGTGTGTGTGTTTGTGCATGCGTTTCTAGGGGGTTGCTTTTGTTTTAGAGATAAAGTTACATACCAAAATACGAACCTGATTGATAGGATGGATCATTTATAGATAGAAACAGCTGGTTTCTTATTCTTTTCTGGGATTGGTTAGGCTTAAAGAAGCCAGATGAGGTCAGACTGCAAAGCAATAAGCTTACTTCTTAAATGAGTCATTCCATAATTCAGACCAAAGATTACCCAAAGTCTGACAAAATCAATGGCCCCGTTTATTTAATGGCAAAAACATCACAACTAGAAATAATCCCTCTGTGAATTTACAAATACTGCATTAAATTCATTTTGGTTTTCTATAAAACAACACCAGGAACAGAAAAACACAGGCTCATTTCAGTCACTGCGATAGAACTGTCTTCCAAGAACTGCAGCTCAGCTTTTGTCTTGATCTTATCCACAAAGGTATCATTGTGTCTAATGAAACAAACTGAAAACATTTCTATTGTAGGCTTGGAGAGACAGGGCCAGTGGGCACAAATCTACAAAACAGCAAAACAGACTTTTTTTTTTTTAATTTAGCTATCAGACTTTTTATTAGGGCAGCTGGTTCCTCTCACCGTATTACAGCTAGAAACATCTGTAATGTCTGCCACATGTGCAGCCATCACCAGCAGAACAGGAAAGTGTTCAGAAGTGACCTATAGCTGCCCCCAGGGTGGGCTTCACGTCTTATGCAAGCAAGACTGCACAGAGGAATGGGCATTTACCGTCCCCTGAAATCTCACATAAAAGGATGAAAGATGTGGAAAATCGTGCTGAGTAATGCGACCACGTCCTAAACGATAGGTGAAACATTTAGGTATTCCCCAGCTCTTCATCTTCTTCTTTGACTTAGAACATTTGTTTAACCAGGTAAAAATACAAGAGCTACAGTGACCACAGAAATTAACTCAAATTTAATGTAAAATCTTTCACATCCACATCCACCACAACTTCTTGAGTGTTCTGAAGTGGGAGACCAACTCTTGAGCACACCGCTCCTTCTAAAGATGATTCCAATCTAGAGGGGCAGTTTCCAGGGACTTAAAGGAGAAACTGGTCCTTGGATCTAAGGCTCCAGTTGGTAGTTGCTTTGTGGGTGATGTGCGAAAGTAAAATGACCAGTAGAGAGATAGATAGTCCATCCAACTCGGGAATTTACGAGACCGTGGCCAGGGAATTATTTGAGATTTTAGATTAATTTTAGAGCTCCATGACAAATTGTGTCCAGAAAATGCAGTGACTATGCAGAAGAATCTTTGTAGACTATGTCACTGTAGTCTAAAACTGACAAAAACCTAGAAGCTACTAGCTGTTTCTATAACTCATATATATATATATATATATCTCATACAGCACTCTTAAAAGAAAAGAACAATACATTTAGATGTAAACTGTTAAATATTTAATCTATTTTTTTCAAAATCAGTTAGTAATGTGATTTGATAGGCAACTGTCAGACTGTCTCACCGAGACCTGGCTGTAGGAGGAGTTCATTATCTCAAATGAACTACCGGTACCTCCTCTCACCCATGATAATTATTACATTCAATGTAATACAAGTTGAAAAACAGTAGTGGCTGTTACTCTAGATCAAAGATGTTTTACAGCTCTGTGCACAAACTAGCTAAAAGTCACATATTCCCTTTACTCTTAGAAGGGAAGCCTCCCTGAGATTTTACACCAGTACAGTTCTAAAACTATTAGGGGACAAAGAATACACTATCAGGGCTTTCCAAAAGGTGTTGGACTGTCATTTAACCTATGTGTTCAAAAAATACTCATAGCAGGGCCAACATATAAGACAAACCACTATTAACATAACATATTCAAATCTAAGAGTCTATTCCCAAACGTGTGTTTTTGAATTGTGAGAAGACTGGATAAAAAACATGCAAACTCCACCCGGAAAGGCTTCTGATCCCACGGGAATGGAACCCAGAACTTTTTAGACCCCCCGACACGTTTACTAAGGGATAGTTAGCCCTTCATCTGCTAGCTATAGAGCCACCGGTTATATTCCCATCAGGGTTGCAGTAGTCAGACCTCTGCTTCAAATCTGTCCTGATCCTAATTCGTTAAACTATAAGCCTATATCTAACCTTCCCTTTCATGAGAAGGTGGTGGGGACTAGTCACTGGACCACCAGCATAGGAACATACTGTTTGAGATGTTGCACTCAGGTTTTAGAGCTCATCACAACACAGAAATAGCACTTGTTAAAGTTACTTGTGATCTTCTCATAGTTTCAGTGCTGCATTTGATACAGTTGACTTTGCATCCTGTTACAGACGCTGTAGCGTGTCATTGTAGCATGGTTTAGTTCATGGTTTGCTTGAGATCATGTTTATTAGGAAACATAAGAAATCTAATTTGGCAGAATGTAATAAATTCCCTTTGCTATGTTGATGACACTCAGCTGTACTTATCTATAAAATCTGATAAAACGAAGCACTCAGTGAAATTTCAGTTTAGCCTTGAAGACATCAAGTCTTGGATGACCACAAGTTTCCAATTTCGGACAAAACTGAGGTCATTTGTGTTTGGTCCTAAACTCCTCAAGAACATATGACCTCATCACATCATTACTCTAAATTCTTTTAGCCTCTAGTTTGTCTCTCTGAAGAATCTTGGATTAATACTTTGATTAGCATCTGTCCTTTCACTTGCACGTAAAAAGGACTTTTTTCATTTGTCAAACATTGCCAGATCGAAATCATACTGATTGAAAACAATGCAAAAAGCTAGTCTATGCATTTGTTACTTCTTCATTTTGAGAAGCCTTCAGCTAATCCAAATTGCTGCAGTTAAAGTTCTGGCTGTTCTGATGACGTCGCATGATCTCAATAGACCGCTGGTCAGTCCTTGTATCATCTCATATGGGGACTGACCAAGTGCTGGTGCATTTGAGGGTCCTGGAATCCTTAAAAGAAGACTTTAGCTATCCACAGCCCTGCTATGGAGGCAGCCCTCCTTAACATTCACAATTATGTACCTCCCCCCCCCTCTCTCTCTCTCTCTCTCTCTCTCTCTCTCTCTCTCTCTCTCTCTCTCTCTCTCTCTCTCTCTCCCTCTCTCTCTCTCTCTCTCTCTCTCTCTCCATCTATAGCTGACTCCATATTTCTGCACTTAGCACCAGTGGCACTGTTCCAGTAAGTTTCAGTTCTGTCTTCAATAAAACAATCAATTTTTTGAATATATGATGTCTTTTTCTGTCCACTTTTTGTTCTTTCTTCCCACCCCATCTGCCCTTCTGCTCCCCCTTTACCCAGCTAGCAATCATGAGGATGGTGCCCCCATTTAATATGGGTCTGCTCAAGGCTTCTTAGTGTATACAGTTGGGTTTTCTTGCTACTATTGCTTGTTTGGGGGTCAGTCTCTGAGTTTCTATAAAGTTTCTAAAGGGAATCTTGATTATATCACAATATGAATAAATATAAATAATGTTGAAAGTTGAATGACAGTGAATCCTGAATCTAAAGAACACTCATCTAGTGTTTCTCAGCTAAGCAGGGCACATAGTTTTGTTGTAGATAGGACCCCCCCTCTGCTTTTCAAGCAGAATGCCAGATGCTCCATAGTGGCATATTTTATCCTCACTCATATGGATTCAATATCATATAAGGAAAATTCCAAGTTTATGCTGTGGCTAAGAAGAACAGCTTGACACTAGACCTCATAATGGGGGAGCTCAGCTCAGGTTTAAACTCTGCAACTCTCGATATTTGCAAGATGATGTAGCACTGCAAATTGAATTTATGAGAGCGAATAGATCCCAGATGGAAACATACTTTCTCTCTGTTGAGTTTCACCACACCTGCTTTGCCCATGGGGCAAATAATAGACAACAACAGCATGAGGGACCTCTACATGAGGAGACAGGCAGCAACAGCAAGACAAGCAATTATAGGATGAGAGGCAGCTAAAGCGAGAGAGAAACATCTACAACTTTAGAGAGGCAGCTACAGCGTGAGAGAAACATCTACAACTTTAGAGAGGCAGCTACAGCGTGAGAGAAACATCTACAACTTTAGAGAGGCAGCTACAGCGTGAGAGAAACATCTACAACTTTAGAGAGGCAGCTACAGCGTGAGAGAAACATCTACAACTTTAGAGAGGCAGCTACAGCGTGAGAGAAACATCTACAACTTTAGAGAGGCAGCTACAGCGTGAGAGAGGAAGCTACAGTATTAGACTCAGCTACAAAATGACAGAGGCTGCAAAAGCATTAGTGTCAGCTACAGCATAAAAACTCAGCTAGCATAAAAAAGGCAGCTGCAGCATGACTGAAGCAACAACAGCATTAGAGTTAGCTACAGCAGAAGACAGGCAGCTACAGCATTAAAGGAGCAGCTACAGCATGAGAAAGGCAGCTAGAGCATTAGACTCAACCACAACATGACAGAAGACATGGAAGCATTAGAGACAGCCACCCCATCAGAGCTGCAGCTGCAGCCGCGTGAGCCGCAGGCTTCTGAAGATATCAACTGCATGTAGCTTTAAAGCCGACACTTTTAGTGCAAATATTAATTCCCTTCACCTATTTCTTCACCAAAAAAAAAAAACAAAACATAAAACTGTCAACTTGTTTTTGTTATAGCTTATACAATAAAAAATAACAAAAGTGATGGCAGCGTTTTATGACAAATGTGGTTGTAAAGGCAAGTTGTGTTTTTTAACACACAATAGAATGAAGAGCGGTGTTACAGATAGTTCTTACAGGCTATTTCCCACAATGATAAACTTTACCTCTGTCCTTCAAAGCATGTTTGCACGTCAGACAGATGCCACAGCACACGTTCTGGAAGCTACAGAATCGTGGTGATGATTGTTGATTAACCCTCAAACTTATGTTAATTAGTAATCAGTACGCAGCTGCCGTCATTTAAAGAGATGATGGTTGCATCTTCCAGCAACAGCCATGGCCGACAGACAGCTCCAAAGCACCTTTGAGCCTCAGTGTTAAAAGATTTCAGTCAGGAAAAAAGGGAAAAGAGGTAAAGACAGGCCATGGACCACAGTGAGAACTGTCATCACAAACGAGAGGATATGGTTCAAAAGTCGTGATGCCCAAGATTTGTGTGTCCCTTCAAAAGCACAAAAATGAAACCATGGGAAGGAATCTGCTCAGAGGCTTTAGCAACATTAAAGAAGCTGTAGGAATTTCTGGTGAGAACTGACTCTGTACCACATCTGACATTAATCTCCTGTATTATTTATGTTTTGGGGTGGCAAGATGGCAGCCTTTTCTTACAAAAATGAAAAGCATGGCTTTTGGTTGCATGTTTTGCGCAATTTTGCAGCCACATTATTGGTTTTTGTTTTGGGTTTTTTTTTTCTTCAAGTTTTCCCTTTGTTTTGGAATATATATTTACTTCTGCCAAGAGAGGTTATGTGACAGCCAGCATTTGTGTTTTAGTAAAATAACTCAAAAAGTTAACAGATTTTGATGAAATTTACAATCTTGATTTTTGAGGACATGTTGACAATGGGTCATAGAACAGATAAGTAAATTTAGACAACATCCTGGAGTCAAGAGTAACTTGACTATGGAAAATTAAAGGCCAACGAGCTTTGATCATGTAGCAACTGGAAGCGATCCTTCACAAGCGGAGGATATCTAAGGGCACAGAATCACAGTAAAATAGAGTAGAGCTAGAAAAGCACTTAGAGATTGCTGCTCATTTTCCCACATATTGTGACACACATTTACACAACAAAAGATTACATCAGAGAGTAAACAGCTTTATGGTCTAAGCCACTCGTCCATCGATCTTGGTCTATGATCTTAAGAAGATCAAGGTCAAAATCCTTCCAGAATCTGAAATATCACCAACAGCTAATTAATTGGTTCTATCGGGCCATTATCAACATTTCCTAAACTTTTATTAAAATCTGTTCATTATTTTTTTAGGTTATTTTGTTTACAAACTGATAATCGTCACATATTGGTGGAGACAGTAAGCAGCCTGATTTTACTTTACTCTCCTACGAATGTATTTTATTTAAGCATATACTTTAAACCTATGACAATTAAATATTTTGGTTAGAAAATACAATTCCTAAAGTTTTTAGGGATTAAAGGTTTTGCGTTAATTTTGTGAAAGCAAAGACATCCAGCGCTATATATCACAGGTTTGAGTCTCAGCGTAGAACAAACTGTTCAAAAGTATTCAAACGCTGACGTTCAACAGCAGACTAAGAACATATGAAACCCTTCTAGCTGCTTTTACACAAAGCCATTTGGACTTGAGGTGTGAGGACAAGAGTGAATTAGGTCTCCTATTCCCTTAATACGCCAAGACAAATATTGCATTCAAATGCTCCCTAAACAGCTGGCAGCATTATGGGGTGATAATGAACCAAACCACCTCACACAGGCCTTATATGTTTAGCTACATTCATGCATGACTTGACAGGAAACAGACCCGCACAAGACATCAGAGTTCAGCGGTTCAGTAGGCCACCAGTGCACAGGGCTGCAGGCTCTGACTTGGCCCTGCCTGGCCGCCTCCTGTGCTGACATGCAGTTCAAGTGTGTCTCTTCCAGAGGAAACTCTGGCTTCTTTTAGACATCTGCTGGGAAGTGAGCTTTGCTGTCTTTGGCTTCTCAAACAATGCTTCTGTTGCATGCCGTTTCTGAGCCCATATCACATGACCAGGAAGTTCAATATCAGCTACACAATCATTTGATTACTCTAAGTGGGCTCATTATTGCATCAGCAGGTCACACAAGGGGTATGACTGTCTGGCAAGTTCTCTCTGTCCCTCTTCTTTTTCTATATATATTTAAAAAGAAAAAAAAAAAATCTGTTTACACTTCAGTTTCAACAGTCACCTTAAATAAAAAGCCATTTTGCTGAATAATGATTCCAGCCAAGAGTTACTGCACTGTTTAGAGCCACAGAGCCTCAAAGCATTTCAAATGTATAGGTTTGGGACAGTAGATGTAAGTAGCTCTAAAGTTATTTACAAACCTTTAGAGGCAGCATTCTGGAATTGATTATAATAAAATATTATGGCTTAGCAGTAAAGACCATTTTCACAGTGTTCAGATGTAGCTTTAAGTACCGAGTGTACATCACATTCATTGTAAAAGTGCACTGATTCAGCCACAGCAATGTGAAGACACAGCAGCTGTTGGAGGCAGAGTTTGAGTTGTTTATTCATTCAACAAATTTCTGGATTCAAATCAACTCCAAAATCTGATGAAATGACACTAACCAATGGGAAGAAGTTCCCTCTGCTCTTCGCTAGACTAGAAAATAGGGGGGTAAAAAAAGTCCAAAGAACAGCAGCACACACTTAAACAAACTCTCCGCACTTAATGTACTTCTACAAAGACAGCTGTGGATGCCGCCGAGCCCAGAAACCTCAGTGTTTACAGCTCAGAGGAAAACGGTAACCCGTAAACGTAGTAGAACTGGTCATTAGGTATGTGCTGACATAAGACCCCTCAAACGTAGGCGTCAGCAGGGTTCTCTTGGACCAGCTCCTCCGTTCGTGTGAATATAGCTGGAAGACCGGCTGGAACAGTTGTTTTTGGTCACACATGTGCACAACACCTACGTCAACAGTGCGCTTGCTCTCTTGGTGTTTGCTTGGCATTTGTGTGACCAGACGTGCGAAGAATCGCCTGGTCTGATTCTCTTGAAGATACTACAGTGAGCTTACACGACAGGGGCAAGGATGTGCGTGACATATGGAATACACTCTTCTAAGAATAAGAATAATAGTATGCATCCATCCATTTTCCACACATGGCTAGCAGGCGTCTGCTGGAGCCTATTCCAGCTATCAAGAGGCCAGAGAGGCAGAGTACACCCTAAATAGGTCACCAGCCTTTTGCAGGGCTAACAGACACATACAAACATCCACGCTCACACATGGTCAGTGTAAACCGATCAATTCAACTCACATGCATATCAGTGGGAGGATAACAATTTAAATACTACTAATGACATCAGCATCAGACTGTAGCCTATAACACATACATAACACTACTCCACCGGCAGAAGATATTTATACACGTGAACATCTGCATGCATTACTTTGTTTATTGTAGTAGGACACCTGACTGTCGCTCTTAACACTCGTGTCATTGAACCGACCTTGTCGCGCTCTCACCTCATTGACCTGCTGCTTGTCCAGGTGGAAAATCTGTCCAGAGGAGGTGGCGGCAATCTCCTCGTAGGCCCTGTAGCCAGGCTGAGAGCGGTCCCCACAATCCCCGGTCAACACAAACACCACCTAGGAGGAACGAGGAGGCGGGAGAGCCGAGGAGATGACTGCCTGCTCGGTGTTTGCCTTCTGCTCATTCAAAGCGGCGCTAACGCTTATTGCCAGGCTTCGGCCCATTGGCTCCAACTGAGGAAGGTCAAAGATCCTTTTTCCCAGTAAAGTGTTGGGGAGATCTTTAAGAATGTAGATTTTCACAGCATAAACTTTTTTTTGGAAGCGTGTGTGATGCAAAGCTAAAATCTTAAGAGGTGGACCTTTCTACACTCTTTTTCTAAAATTTTGAGAGCATAAATTGACAGAATAATGCATAAGTGGACTATATTGTACACTAAATGGATGGATTATAATTTACCACATTAATCTGGTAAATATGTAAGGTTGGTATCAAAAACCATACGTACCTGTGACTGACGAAGCTGCACGAGCTGTAAAACATCCCGTTTGAGGCGGTAGTCTTTGGCTCTGGCATCCGTGAAGACGTAGATGAAGGATCCTGGCAGGGAAACCTCCAAGGCTTTCTTTATGGCTCCTACGCTCATCTCAGGACAGTCTCCCCCACCCTGAGTGACAGGATCACACACAAGCACATAATCCCAGAAGTCTAAATATCTTTATTGTGTTTGATTTTATTCACAAACAACTGTCATTGTTTTGCTCTGCCAGACACATGAGTCATGGCAAAAACTGCCGACTAAAAAGTCCCCTCCAGTGAAACTGTGATTGTCTCTTTATATATTTGAAATTCACTGTGGAGAAGTGTGCACGGTTGCAGACTGTTGCATATTGTCCAATTAGATCTACTTTCTCTGTGCTCACTGAAATTCTGACAGCAGGATGTGAGTTGTGATTTAGAGAATTATGTCCAAAAAAACAGACTTAGGACAAAGAACAAGACATTTCTAAAATTAAAACATTGGAAATTTTAACTATAGAATCCATTAATTATCAAGAAACATTTAAATGAGGAGAAAAAAGAAGCCGTGAGCAAAATAAAGAGGTGGTTCGTGTTCATGTAAATGTTAAAATGTGTCAACAATGGGCCGAAGATCCTGGTTCCCACCTGAACAAAAAGCTCTTGCAGATCCTGCTGGAACTTTTCTGGGTCAGTGGTGATTGATACCGGGCCAATATCTGCGTGATTAGACACTTGAATCATCAAACATTTCAAACACATAGACAAAACCCAGTGATGTGACCACACTTTTGCTGCGCAGTGGTGAATATTTACGCTCATATCAGCACAAAAGCGGTTTCCATGTTACCGTGCCTATAATAAATAACTACAACCGTGACGGGTAGGGCCCTGTCAGGGCTCGGGAATGACTAAGTCACATGCAACACTAAACAACGCTAAACAGTTTTGCTAAAGAAAATAAATACACACTCATCGTCCTAAGTGGGGTCTTGTGATTAGTGGATGTTAATCCAACTGTCAGATGACCATTCAAGCGTCATCGCGTCTACACGTTGACATTCTGAACTCTTAATCTGACCTCCCGGACGCACCCCCAACTGTGGCTTTTCAGATCCTCTGTCCTCCCCCCCAACCTCCCCCGTTAGCATCTGTAAAACACGAACAGCACTGTCACGCCTCTTTGTCAGCTGCCTTCTTTGCAATCCTGGAAGTTTACAAGCACCCCCCCCCCCAGGGGCAGGGCACATTAAACATGCAGACAAAATGTGTGGTGTTAGTTAGCGAGCGCAGCACACCACCACCCCCAACCCAATTCCTGACTGGTTTGACTGGGGGCTACAGGGGGGTTTGTTGCCGAGGTTTGCTCGAGTGGCTGCAGGACGAGGGAGGGGTAACATAACGGTGTGTGTATTTGTGGTGGTGGTAGGATGGGGGGGGGGGGCGCGTGATTGGGGTAATAACACACAAGCAGACAGCATATGCTTCTCATCAGGGCTCACACCCTCCCCCATTAGAGAACTCTCATTTTCAGGCTTTCCCGTACTGGGAAAGGGTCAGAGAGGGTCTTACCTGTCCCACAGCCCCCACCCCATTCACGTTTCTCTGAAAATTACATTTACAGTTTGATGCATTGATCCAGGACCTCACACAGGAGCATGTGCCACAAATTGGAAGACATTTGTTTCTTTTATCTAATTTTTTAAAATTAAATCGTCAGTCGCTGCTGGGTTAATGACACCTCAGAGGGTGGTGTGAACAGAGGAGCCACTGGTACACCCCTGTCCCCTCAGCCACAGCCTAACCTGGGCCAAGACAACAGTGTTTGTTATGATAGCAGCTGAAATGAATGATAATTCAAAAGAAATTCCAAAAATAAACCATGCGCGCTTTTTTTTCGCAACTTTTTTTTTTCTTAGAACATCGTGCGCTTGGTGAGTACCTGGGTCATGGAAAGGGACCAGCACAAAGTTTTTAATGGGTCTGGTCCTCCGGCTCAGAGTCTTCTCCAGGATCCGAGAGGCGCCATCTATCACCTGTTTGAGGTCGTCGTACATGGAGCCGGTAACGTCGAACACAAAGGCCAGAGTTGAGGCGCTGTCATCGGATTCATCCTCCACATCAGGCCGGGCAACGGCAAAAAGCCCTTGTTGGCTGATACAAAACGCCAGCACCAACCACTTGAATAAGTCACAGGACATTTTTGTTGTTGTCAATTTTGCATTGGTCAGACAGAAGGACGTAAATCAAATTTAGAAATATTTAAAAAGTTTTTTTTAAAAATGTTTAGAATCCAGTCCGGTTCAAAATCAGGAAGAAATTCCAAAGATGTTTGGAACAATGCGACGAGTTGAAGCAAAATCCAGAGTGAAGTAGTTCCACGGGGGTGCAGACGTGCGCTAAGTTTTGGAGGAGCGAGTGGAGGTGGTGCGCTGGAGAGCCCCTGGAGAGGTTCCGCTCTGACGCTCCGAACGGGGCGGAGAGATGGGTATTAAAAGGTTCCTGAGAACCAACCTGACTCTGTGTGTGTGAGCGTGCACGCGCGGACTCGTCTTTAACCTTTTTCAACCCCCCCCCCCAACACGAAAATTCCTCAGTTCGATTTTCCTCCTTTAGCAGCTTTACGCACAGTACCAACGGTGTCTGCGCATTCATCACGGACATTCCGACTGGGAAATCGCCTCAGCAACAGTCTGCTTTTTTATATATATAAATAGCCTTCGTTTATATTTAACTGGCACCGGTCTAATTTTACACAAGAGAAATATCTGTTTGGATTATGAATGGGTGGAAGGGCTCCGCGAGGAACGCCACTAGAGATGAACCCCGCTTGTAATCAATGACCAAATACTATTTTCATCCTGAAATCTAGAAGTCAAAATGAATTCCAGACATGGAATTCTTGTAATCTTCCTCCAGAGGAAGCAAGTGGAAGCCGGGGCTTTCTAAAAGCGCCGCGCGCCTACTGTATCAGCCGCTCGCCGTCTCCAAACGCAACACTTGGACCGAGTTCACACAGAATCCAAAATGTTCCCGCAAAGAGATCCGCACTTTCCCACATGTTCCTGTGATATCAGCTCCTGCGTGTGGCTGATGGGAGAGCAGGTCTGAGCAGGCCCCACGGACACCTCACTGACGCAGCCAGGACGCGATGCGCCCATGCGCCGTTGGCTGCGTGTCTAAGACGGGCTCCCCCTGACTGCTTTACCTGCTCTGGGTCACTGCTAACGTGTTACAAGATCACTGATTATTAATACTAATACTATTAGAATAGTAGTATTAGTAGAGTATATATCATAATAGGACATATAATTATTTAAATGTACACATTTGACACCAATAAGGTGGTGGAGGAGCAAAAAAAGACCCAATATACAGTAGTGGGATAGAAAATAGACTGGTTATAGTGGGGCAGAAAGGAAAAGAGGTTTTTTTTTTTTTACTTTTTTCAATCATATTCAAATAATTGAACCCCATAAACGACAAAACTCATAATTTGCACCGAGAGAAAAACAGTTATTTCGAAAAATCTCAAAAACTCCACAAGTTGTTAGGGACAGCTCGCGCGAACTACCCACACATTTCTATTTATTTTTTACTGAGTAACCACAGGAAATCAGAAAAGTTAACCATTTAAATGCATTTTATTCTGTGCTCATACACTGTTGATAAACAAACACTGTAAATGACATTTAGTGAATCATGATTTGCATACTGTAAGGCATAAGATCTCAAATGCAAATAAAAAAACCCTGAACCTAAATGTTGTAAGAATAAAAAGGCATCATTTCATGCTCCATCCTCGCAGAGACACAAAAAATAGGCAACAATAGAGCTCACAAAGGTTTTACAGCCCAAACCGATGTTTTGTTTGCGCATCTCAATTGGCTAAAGCTCTGGGTCTGTGTGTGTGTGTGTGTGTGTGTGTGTTTGTGTGTGTGTGTGTGTGTTTGTGTGTGTTTATGAGCCTCAGTTTAAATGGAGGTCATGAGAACGTGTCATGTCACTAGGTGGGAGTCATTCAGGATGTGACCGCGCTAACACTCGCGCTAACTGGGGGGAGTGAAAACACAACAGGATGCACGGATCGCAAACATGATAAAACAATCAACACCAAAAACCAAAAATGCTTGTTCAAACACTCCAAGAAAGACTGGAGCAAGCCCAGCAAACATCAGGAGATGAGCATAGACACAAACGCCGTAACAGATTTACCACCTGATAAAAAATACGATTCTTTTCAAACGTAGGGGTGGAAATTCCCACAAGATGCAGCAAAGCAGAAAATAAATTATATTTACATTACAAATGTACAGTTTACTGCTCTCTTCCTTAAGTTAGTGCTGCTATCACTTGTTTTAACAAGTCTTTCCAGGCGGTGGTGAAGCAGCGGAAGGGTTCCTCTAAGCGGTATTCCTGGTGACAACATTCCTGGATCCAGTTCCTTGGAATGTCAGCGGCGGGAACAACAGCGCAACTCTTGCGGAAATGCTCGAGCGCAGTTCGCGGCGCCGCATCGCTGTAGAAGCACGGATAGAGGAATGAAAGTCCGGCTGATCTGTTTTCAAGTCTCCGTCACATCAGGGGGAATATTTGTTTCCAGATCCGTGCTGGGAAACGCAGACAAACAGCTACGTGACACAGACGCCCGCGCAACAACATAAGGATTTGCAGTCCTTTTCCGGGGATAACCAAGTCAAAACTCCCAATGCAGGTGCGGTGGAGCTGGGCAGGGATGCAGGGCCGGGAACATCTGAGGACCAGAGGGCAGGTGGCAGCAGGACATGTCAGGAATGCTGGAGGTGCTGACAGCATGCTGAGAGAACCCTGCAAACGCAGACGCCGCCTTGATCAGTCTGTCCTGCAAAGGCTCATTTCGCAGTTGGCAAAACACGGAGCAGGATGTCGGCAACAATTGGCAGCAGCCAATCTATTCCGTTAGGCGGGAGGAAGACGGGGCCGCCGCGCTCCTCGCAGCGCTGCAACATTGCTTGATTGCCAGCAAACAAGTGGACGATGCTGAATAATTCATCAGGACAAACTGAGAGCAGAAAGAGTCTGCCCACTTGGAGTTTTCAGAACATAGTCCAAATCTTTCTTGCCTTAGAGGATTCTGGTGTTTTCTTAGAGCCAGAGCACAACGTGAGACTGAAAAGCATCCGTGCACAAAAACAAGCATGGCATGAGATCTCCACTCACCGTCCACCTTTACACCAGCCCGTCGTAAAGTGAGAGTGCCTGAACAATAGAAGGGTCTGCTTTTGAGCCCTCCTGAAACTCCTGCAGAGTCAGCTTCCCATCAGCATTCTGGAAGAGAGGGAGAAGGTGGAAAGAGGTGAGGACGCAGTAGCACAGCGCTTCCAGCAGGGGGCGCCATAAACCTTGTCGCTCAACACCTGCGTTCTGGGCTGCGGGGCTGTTCCCGGGGATGGAGCCCGTTCACCACCAGGAAGAGTCACCAAGCTCTGCTGAGCTGCTCGGCCAGGCCAGCAGGCTGGCCGAGCAGCCCTGCTGTGGGTGGCGTCTCATCTTCCACTGAGGCCAAGTGTGGGGAACGAGGGTTCAAGTGGAGGAGATAATGAACTCAGATTGATGACCAAGCTGGTAGGGCCACGTCCAAACAACTTGCCTATGGCTAATTTTATCATTAAAGGGATTAGGAACTTTAGGAAATCAATTTATGGGTTATATTAGGGGCACAACTTGATGGCCTGCGGATGTTACTGCAGTGACACAGCAATCCGGCTGGAAGCTGATGTCTGCCAGGTGGGACGGAAAACCCTGGCTTGCAGCTCTCGTAGGGCCAGGTTGGCCACCGCTGCATGAGCTAAAGAATGCTTCCAAAGGTCTGTGCATACAGTTGATCTATTCATCCACCTGAACAGGTACAAGTTTCTCATTTAAAGAGGAAACTGAAGCCAGAAACTGCGTCACATTCTCACTCCAGCCTGAAGAGGAGCGCTCTCCGAGGCTGAAGAGGAGCACTCGCGCCGTTCAGAAAACACCCATCTGTGACGCAAGAGTGCCAAAACAATCACAGGTAACCAGAATTATAAATTACTGGTATGTTTATGCCAGTATATAGCAACAGGTGGTGCCACCCGCTTATGTCAGCCATAAAAGTAACATCAAATAAGTTATAGCTGTTGCAAAATGTTAGTAAAATGCAAAATTGGATGAGAGCCACCAGTTGGCCCGGAGGGTTGACATGTTGCATTTTTAAAGTAGCAAAAAAGACTTTTGTGAGCAGTCTTTTTCTTCCAATGTTGCCTTTGAGCTTTTTTCGTTGAGTTGCATTTAAAAATCCACAAATACCAATGAGTGATGTTCAGCCAGGGAATTACCAACCTTGTCCATCATCGCAAAAATACGGTCAACTCTCTTCTCTGGTGTGTTTTCTTCCTCTGGCAGCTCCACTGTGTTTCCCTAAAATATCAAAACCGTTAAGTTTGGCACCATTTAAAAAGCGTTAGGTACTCTCTAAAAGAGGGTGTGTGATAACACTTACCACCATCTGATATATGGCATCTACAATGTTCAGCATCTCATCTCGGGTTATATATCCATCATTATCAAGATCATATAATTTAAAAGCCCCTGCAGAAAGAAATGTTGGTCAAGCATGACATTTACTTCTTAAACCTTGATTTTTGTACAATAACAATAATAATTTCTAAGATTAAAAATGCTACTTGATGTTTTTAAGGAAGCCAAAGATCTCTAACATAATGGCCTGATGTCAATACTAAATCACAGCATTTCAAAGCCAAACAGTGGAGAAAGCCTCCTCCGTTTACATCTCAGCTTCTCATCAAGAGTCCCGCGGGAAGTTACGGACAAGGCCTGGATGAACTCGGAGAACTCGATGCGTCCATCCTGCAGACAGACAAACGCGGAGAGGGTGAGCGTCTGCAACTAGCTGTCCTCTCCTCAGCTTCTCTCCTGTCCTGCTGCGATCTGCTTGATGCATTCGGTTGAAAATGGGACCAGACGTTGTGCTCCAAGTCGCGGGCTATTTTTGCCCTGCACCTGGTTCTCTCCCGAGGCAAAAACATGTCACCTGTGGTCATTAGTGAGATGAATGTTCTTGGGTTGTAATTTAATCCACAAATGAATACCAAACAAAGGACCCCGAAACATTATTAGGGGAAAGCCTTTTTTCCCCCCCTCATTTTTTTTTTTCTTTGAGCTTGATTGCATCCCACGTTTCCAATTTTATAAATGAGGACAGGTGGATGAACCCAGAGGCTGAAAATCTCCCACTCCCAGATGAGCTTTGCTAACATTTTAGGCATTTAGTCCTGCTGGAAAACGCCTCGTCATCCTCCCAACGCTGCGTCTTTCTGCTTCTCCAGACTGAATCAATGGAAAGAAATGTCTACTCCTATGAATACTAATCAGTTATAAACTGCCTCAAATGCAGTTAACGCACAGAAACACGTCACAATCATTATTCACAGCACAATTGAAGAGAAACTTGTGAACAATAGAACATTTATATGAAATATACACATCCATTAAGGGGAACTTTCTAGAACTCTTGTAATGCCCCCCTTCACCCCTTTACTGGTTAAACCCTTAAAGCTTCTTTTTAATCTATATTTAATTCAGTCAAATAAAAGTCTTTAAGAAACCTCTCCTTAAAAATTGCCTAGAACTCTTGCCTTTTTTAGTATTTTGAACTGCCTAAATATTATCTGTGAAGGTGTTTTCATATCTGCTTTGATTCGGTTTATATAAGTCAAAGAACTGCGATGCGTGTCCAGCGACTCAAGTAAAAGTTGTCTAGGACGTACCGAATATGCTAATTTGGCTCAATGCAGTGGATTCTGCCTCATTAGGCCGCTGCGATAACCAGAGCTAGTGCAGGATTACTTGAATTAGACAAAAACTGCCGACTGCGAGATCTGTCCTCCTGAATGTTAAAACCTCCAGCAGATATCCCAACGACCTCCTCACAAGTACCGGACTGCCTGGCTCTTTTAGGCCTTACCGTACTCTCATCTGTGGCCCACTAATCATCTGTGCAAGCCGTAATTTCTTTTTTCTCTATTATGACTGTTCACCCTGGCTTCCCGGTCGGCTGTCTTTATCTCCTTCACAGGCCTGACCAGCAACTGGAGCACTGTTGCTCCCCTAAATCAGAAAACCGGTTAGGGTGAGTGCATTCCTCAACTGTGGGGTGGCACTTGAAGGCTGCAGCTAATCATCAGCTGGCGGGGTTGTCTGAAAGCTGTCCATTTGCAATACTACCATTTATAGGTGAGATGGAGTACTTCAGGCAAGCAACAGGGACATTTGATTTGTTACAATGTCCTCAAAAGACACAAGGAGCACAGATGAGGAGCTATTCTTACATACATTTCTCTTTATATATTCTATATTATGGCCCAGTTCACATCTACATGACTGTTTTGGAAAATGCTGATCCTTTCCTAAATATATACTTTGGACACAATACACAAGAACAAAGTGGTGTTCCCACAAACATGACCTTAAGCTGTTGATATCCTTAAAATTAGTCTTCTAAATACTTGAAATGTAGTTTGATGCCGTAAAAGTAACAAATTACATCTGAAAATCCAGATATTGCTAACCACTACAGCTAAGACTCTAACGTGCTTTCAAGTGTATAAAGGTCAAACTATGCTACTAAATCTACCAAGCTTGTTTTCCCTTTAAACCCTTTAATGAAAAAAAAAATAGTTTGATCACAAACCTTATTTTCATCAAAAACATTGAAGACAAATGAAGCAAACTTGGTGGGATCCCCAAAAGGAAAGAACTGCTTATAGATCTTCTGAAAACCTGCAGCGTCCAACTGCCCACTTGGACAATCTTTGATGAAGCCTTTGTACCTGGTTTGAATAACAAGGAGATGAGATCGTTAAACAATATTTAAATAATCTGAACAACGCCAACAGACTGAAAACACCTGATTAGACCCAACGCTGGCATCGGTCGTCAACTGCTCAGCGAGCTGTATCATTTACAGATAGGATCTCCTTAATCCAATAGCAAACCCAGAGTGGTTAACTCTAATTAAATTACTTTCTAGTCTTCTATTGATAATATGCATGGCTGAAAGAGAACTGAGAGCTTCCTCACTCTCCTGGAAATGACATACCCAGAGAGTGACTTAATTACTCTATTAGCCTAAATATAGAAGCATCTCATAAGCAATTTCAAGGGCAGTCACTCAAACGTAGGTGGGTTTCCTTGAGTTCCTTCCCTCCATAAAGAAGAACAGCAGCCTGAAAGCCTGCACAACACTATCGCAGGTCATGCAGTGAAGTGTTGGCCTCTGCACAGATAAACGCTGGGTGAAAAAGGCAGGATGTGAATGAAATGAGAAAATCAAGCTAGATAAAAACCGCAAAGCATCACAAAAGCTTTTCCCCCTTTTATTAAAAAATGAAACAAGTTCACCAGGGGAGGCCTGAGTGTTCATCTGTGATTTGGTTCAGACCAAAACACGGCTGGGCTGTAATTACAGCTCCAGAAAGAGAGCGTGAGCAAGCAGGAGAATGCAGGCTGGAACATTTCATTAGCACTCGCACAGCTCTTAAACTCTACTTTTAATCTGCCTGAGAGATTGCCTATCTTGAAAGCAGCTGTATAAGTAAGAAAGATGGATGATAAAAGATAAAAGATGGAAACTTCCTTTGAGGAGCAGCTGGGAATAGACAAGAAGAGAAGCAAGAACGGCGAGGAGGCATGTCATTTCCACGTCTGAATTATTAGAAGATATGCAACAAAATGAAAGCTTTGCAGCCCACTATGTAACAACATGAAAAAGGAAACCTAATTGATATTCATAACCCAAATAATGAATATCATAATCCAGAGATGACCCATTTCAAACTTTGTGACTATGGAACACTGCAGAATATTTGATACTGTGACATGCTACTGAGGGCAAATACATTTGTAAAGCCCCCATTATCGTTTTAATGTGATTCATTAGCTTCTTCCCATGTGGTTCAGTGGATTTGTTTTATTCCGTGCCCATATTACGTGACTGAAGCATCCTCAGAACCTGCACAAGTAGCGTGGCTCACGTGCATTCAGATGCAGCGCTAGCGCACCTCATCAACAGAGTCAGGCTCGCGGCCGCTTTGCTAGCAAAAACAAATCCTGGAAATAACCAAGCATGGGCACGTTCGCACTGCACTAGACTATATTACCGATTCAACAAAACATTTATATTTATTTATCAGACATGTGTGGTGCTGAGAGACAATATACAACCAAAGTTCTGGGACGTATTATTGAGAAGTCAGTTATTAGAAAACGGCTGTATAAAGAGATCTAAACCTTATCTGAAACCTGTGGGAAATAACTCTTCCTCACAATAAAATAAGGAAATCTAATATGTGAAGTTAAATTTAGGTCATTTCCACATAAATGTTGCTATTTTTACTCCCGCTAAGTTTGCTATCGCAGTGTTTACTTTGAACTGACCGTTTTTAGCGCATAGAAACGGAGTTACATAAGCAGGGGACACCCGCAGGACAGCAGCAGCGTGGCAGGGTTGGCCCCTTCTCCAGCGCCATCCATCAGAGTCAGATCAGAATCACCTTCACTTCACAAGAACACATTGTGAGGAAGACTTGGTGACACTGGCGCCGAGGCACGCAATCACTCAAGGACTGAGCGCAATAATGTAACACTGTACTTGGCAGCGTGACACGGCGCGCCATCATGGAGATGAAGTATTTAGTGCTGGCACGGCCTTCGGCGTTTTAGCGTCCACAGAGGCAGATTGCTGGAGACTCCTACAGGAGACTTCACTTGACTTGCTGTGCTATGACAATGTGATATTGATTCCAGGAGAGCCTCTATAATGTACCCTTAATGGAGGATTAAAGAGAGGAAGAAATGTAATGCACAATACAGACGGAGCCTGCTGCGTCTTCTGCGCCTGTGCTCTAATTACACGCCATCTGGCATTTTCCCTAGTAAAATTCCCTCCCATCCCTCACACTAAGGCGTGTTGATTGCTGCTGATCTTCAAGTGAGGACTCGTGCAAACGGTCCTCTGAAAGACGGCGAGGGTGATGGCACAGCCGGAGGGGTGAGGGGAGAGGTTTGAGGGGCAGGGAGATGTTCTGCCCCAGTGGGCTCAGGCAGCCTCAGAGACACGCCAGCTCGTAAGCCCCCGACCCGTCAAACTCAGCGATGGCTAATGCTCTGGAAGCGCCCGGCTCCGTCCTCCCAGTTCAGAAGGACATGTATAGTGACAAGGTCTTCGTTCTCAGAGAAGGCTGGCCAGGAATCATTGGATAGTGAAGCCAGGGTGGAGATTCTGACAAATGTGAGCAGGTCTGGTCCAGCTATTATGAGCTTTCATCCTGTTTTTACACCATGAGAAACCTACATAAACTAGGAGCCAAGCTGAAATCAATCCATCCAAGCGTAATTCCTTTTGAAGAGACACAGGGCTCTGAAGTTTCCTCTTGGCTTACAGATTTTTTTTGGCCTCTCTTCTGTGAACATCCATTTTTTATTCAGCCAGCACCACCAAGCAGTCACTGAATGGCTGAATACTGTTCAAGATCATTAATTAACTATTTTGGAAATGATTAAAAATGGAGGTGACAGAGATTTTATAATATTTAAGTCATTCATTTCCCTCAGTCAATTACTCCTGCTGAAAGCGCTGCTGCGGTGGCTGTCTTGCTTGGGTTCCTCTGCTCCTGCTGGCTTCTAAAAGGTCTTATCTGTGCATAATATTCTGATTATCAGCCATATTCAAACAACCCAGTGCCCCTGTCATTCTTTTGTTATCGACATCCTTTTTGTTTGTTGCCAAGGGTTGCATTGTGGGATTATTTTATCAGTTATAGGGCTTCAAAGTCATTCTGCGTCCCTGAAGCGTCTATTTTCAGAGCTGGTCTATCTTTAGGCCTCAAATAATAAGGATCAAATAAATCATATACACGACAGCCACAGACCTAAAAAGATCAAATTTACTAGTGTCCACATTTAAAAGCCTGCGTCTGCTGTGCTTTTGAACCTTACTGAATTAAAATCAAAATACTTCCTTAAACATAAAGACTTTGCATCCTGTATGAGTCCTCATAACAGAGACAGAATTATTTTAAAATAAAATAAATGCACACACTTACCATTGCTGCACCTCTTTCTCGGTAACTGTAATAGAAAGACAAAATAACATCAGCTCAGAGAAGAAAGAATTACTATTAATAAATAGACAACAAGTAGCAGTTAATTCTGGCACTGTCGTTTCAGTATTTATTTTACAACATATGTATCAGAGAACTGATACTCCAGCAGAAACTAAGTTGTAGAAGGTGTGGGAATAAATTCTTTCTCCTTAATTTGTCGTACCATTAAACAGACGCACAAGAGTGATTAACCAATAAAGGGGCTGACAAAGTAAAAGTTGGCTGCAGTCGATGAGAATGGTTCCAGCGGGATGTGCTACTACTCTGTGTCAACGTAAGAGCTGCTAATGTTGAATTAGTCAGATCTTGGGGACCAAGACACCAACATGCGTGTGTCTTTTTTGTGTTTCTTATGGAACCGACACAGCTGTCCTGGTCTCAGACCTGTGGGCCCAATGGAATCTGGAAACCAACAATACTCCAGTGATAATTAAAAGATATGTGATCCTATGTTTGCTTTCCTCTTAAAAAAAAAAAAAAAAACTCTTTAATTGAGTTCATTTAATTGAGTTTAGTTAATTGAATTAAGTTTGCTTTAACAAAGTTAGGTGACAAACTAAATGTACTGATGGACAGCAATAGACAAAAATTAAACACGAAAAGAGATCCACGATGTGGGAGGCAAAGATGTCAAAGTTTGATGGCAAGAACAGAATTCGGCGTCTCTTGGCGCAGCGCTGATCTGCTAATGAACAGCTGTGAGGATGCGGACGCCCTGCTTGCAGCAGGATGAGCTGAAACATGGCAAAAACACCTCGCCGTGTGTTTGGAAACGATTACAGCGTGATAAAAATAATATCATTGACATTATTCTGCTTTATTTGATCAAGACATCTGTGGAAGAGCCATTCGGGACTAAACACTAACGAAGATGGCAAATTGCTTTTTTTAACACAAATCCAGTTTTTAAACTCGGCCTATTTTGTGAATGGACATTATATCATTTAATTAGGCAAATACTTGTTTGACAATTTAAATGATTTTTTAGTCTAAATCCAGTCGCCGAGGGCCAGATTCCAGCCGGGTTTTCCATCCTATGGGCAGACGGCGCCTTTACCTGGGGTCCAGAAAGCATTTTCTGCTTGGCAGGACGCGAAACCCAGCTAGAATCCAGGCCTCCGGGACTGGATGTGTTCAGCCTGTTCAGCCTGTTGGAACTGCGACGCTGAGATCTGAATGCTGCTGCTAGGAATAAAGGAACTGCCTTGCCGGATCCTTTATTTAGACCTTTGTCCAGCCGGAGCACATGCACTGGTAGCTGCATCTACTGTGGTTATTTGAAAGAAACCTTATTTTTGTATTTAAATTGGGGTGAAATTACCACAACATGGATTAACCATCAAAGGATCAGTGAAGGTGACTGAAAAATGTAAACGATTTTTAAGTAAGACGAATCACTATTATTCCGGTTTAATATTGGCAGCGCGCATCCAAGCTGCTCACGTTTTCTAGGTTATTGTAAAACTTTGATAATGCATGTCAGTTTATCTCATCTATTATTAAGAGATGTGAGGGAAACCATTGAGCAGTTAGCCTGACTGAAGCGAAACGTTTACATTGACATTTGAATGCAAGGGACAGCGGTTGTTCTAAAGATTAGTAAACGTAAATAGTAAATGTAATCTATAGTGACGGCCGGAGCGCTAGAAAATAATAGAGTGGCTATTGATAAGACAGTGAGTCGGTTTGCTTTGGCTTGCCTTTCTTTCTTCCCTCCATTTGTTCTGCTCAGCTTTTAACCCATGAATGTGAAAATTGACGAGGCAAAGAACGTCATTGTGAACCTCACAAGCGCGAGCCCAGCTGAGCTCCCACGAACTGGCCTCAAACGTTAAAGAAGGTGGGAACTGAGCGGAAGAGCCACAGCTTCCATTTCAGAAGAAGCCAGTCATCCCTGCAGGGGGTGCGAACACAGCCAGCTTGAACCCACTGTCACTGCAGACCTCCTCATGGATTTGACAACATACAAAATCAGCCGGCATGCATGTGCGCATCACTTTCATCCCGCTAATCCTTCTTACATGGGAAGCCAGAGGAGCCTTTTATGGTTTGAATTATTCTGTGCCAACGTGCAAAAGGCTACAGCTATGGAACACAACTGACCATTTACAGCTTTTCCCTTTAAAGCAAAGACCCAGTGACGACGTAACGAGGATGGAAACATTTTAAAGGAGCAGCTTGTTTGGTAGCAATGAAAATCCAACACAGACAGGAAACCTCGCTGTTTTATAAGCTGGACTTTTTTTTTTTTTTTTTGAGAAATAACTTCTATTTTTAAAATATCACTGTTGGAGGGGGTTTAAGTCCTTCGCTTTGAAAACAGGGTGAGACATCATGATGGACACTCGAGCTTAGGAAGTGGATTAAACCCGTCTCCTCTAAAGTCTGGCTCCAAATGACATCACCACTACAGGACAGTGGCCCTTGTATACCAGCCATTACTGTCCTCACGTTTTCACAATGGATGCAAGTCATCATCTAGTCTTGTCCGTGTCAACAGGCAGGGAAATCTGAATTCTGAGGGTGAGCATGATAAAAACAGTTTAAAAACTGAAACTGGTTCGTGGCATTTTACTCTTATATGACCAAAAGCTATTTAGGAAAACGTTTGAGGCTACAACATCTAAAAAGCTTTTAGAAAACAACTGTGGTCTGATACGGTTGCTAATTTCAGTCCCAAACATGCAACAAAAGGGAACAGAGGAACAAATTGAAAAGGAGTCCCAGATCTGTCAGGAGCCACGGGAAAAGCAGTGGCTGAAACGGCCGACAAAGATGTTCACAGCAGGGACGGAAAAAGAAAATAAAAAACATCAAGGGAAGCAGAAATGATAGGTTTCAAACAGCAACAAAGGAGAATGACCAGAGAGACAAAGCTTGGTGCCCCTTTCAGCGATGCTAACCAGATAAGATCCTAATTATACTATTCCATTCCCTGCTCAAAGAGGGCAATTAGGGGATAAAGCGAGAGAGACAAGCAAAGGGGTGAAAGAGAGAGAGAGAAAAAGGGAGAGAGAAGGAGAGGGAGGAGGCCGAGTACAAAGTCCAATCTTCCTCAGCAGCAATTTCCTGCCACATAACAGCCTTCCATGTAGAGACACACCACACAAATAATGGTGTCATTAAGCAGCCAATAGACGTCAACTCCCACCCACACCTGCAACAGTGCTGCGCAAATAATAATCATAAGCTCCAGGCATAAATGTTACAGACAAGTGCACGATTTTCTTTCAAAAGACAGATAAAATAAACATCTCAACAGTACTTACAGTAGGTTTTGCTTGTTAGTTCCTCCACCACCTCTGGTTTGAGCTTGCTGTTTGATTTTCCCATGATCCTTAGCTTTGCTCTGCGCCTACTTTGGCACACAGCTCCTGGTACTAGCCTGTGTCCAGTCTGCGTGTCTGCTAAAACACCAAAAAGAAACCAGGACCAGCTCAGATTTACCAGAGAACCCAAAACACATTGTTTTTTAATTTTATTTCGGGAGGGTCAATCAATCTACACCTCCTGAAGAGCCCAACAATGGAAGGTCAGCGGCTTCTTCAGTCTAAATGAGAGCGCCTGAGTGCTCCTTCATCCCAACCACTTCTTCACAGCATTCTGTGGGCAAAGAGCGGCGTTTGGCTGCGTTGCTACCTCCGTCCTTGGATACAAGAGTCACTCAGTAGCCGGGCGGAACACACTCACACTCACAGTCATGCTCTGTTCTTCTCACTCCTTCCACCCCTCCTTTCCTAACACTAACCTCTCCAGCCTGAGAAGGTCAGTGTACAGCAGGATCCTCCCCTTCCACCGTTCAGAAACAGAGGTGTGTTAGCGTCCAACAGATCTACACGGCTATGGGCGACAGCTGACATTTATTATTTCTACAATTATTTTCTTAATTAGTTAACGGTCAGTTGTCGACCCAAAAAAAGTTTTATTTTTACATATTTAGAAACATTGTTTGAATTCTTTCCTATAACAGTTTAATTACTAAATAACCGACTGCATATTATTACCTGTTTGGCTACTAATCAGCACCCCTAACACATCGAGTATGAACTTCACATTTGATTTACACATTTTTTAACTTTGGAACCTACCACAGCAGAATTATAATATTATAGGTTTCTGCATTTACAACGTTCTATAATAGTGCTAATCTAACATTAATGATGATAATGTTATATTATCACTATTATCACAATGACTGATTGTTTTCCACAAGTCCTTGATTTAGTTTGAGAAATAAGAGATTTTTGGATAGATTTTAGGCTATTTCAAAAAATTGTGAAGCCCATTAGCAAACTTTTATATACTGTATTCATAAGAGGGACAATATTGCAGGAAAATAGAAAAATAAATTTAAAAAATCATGTGTAAGAAAGCTCCTGATCAAAAAGGTCTTTCTTAATAGTTTTGAAAAGCCGTTAAAAGGAAATCAGGCTGGCTTTTAAAATAAGGGCGGAGGCCATCTTTCTGGCTTGGAGGCAGATTTTGAGGAGTGGCGTTTTTTCTCTTTGTTCTGACTCATAATTCTTCCCTCCTTCCTAGATGATGGCAGCCCGGTACAGCAATTTCTTCCTCTGTCACAGCAGGCAGGAGATGAGGGATAATGGAATTTCTTCGTATCGCCGTCTGGTGTTGGTATGCGCTGTCTGTTGCCCACAGCAACCGCATAAACCACAGAAAATGATGTCAAAAGTGTGACAAGAGTACCTTCAGTGCAAACACCTGTCCTCCTTGGCTGCAGTCAGGGATGTTCTTCTGAGGCTAGTCCTGATGAGCAACACCATCTTGGCTTCCTTCTTGTCATTCAGGAACTAATGAAACAAACAGATGCAGGCATAAACACGTTGTCCTTTAAGGTGGATGAATGGCTCTCAGACAGAACCACTAATGAGTTCTGCACTGGGAGGCAAAGCGTTTAGTTTTAAAAAAAAATATTAAAAAATGACAAGAAAAAAAAAAAAATTTAGTCACAATATGCCAAAGCTCAATTAGCGTCATTTAGATAAAAATAATAATATTCAAAAAAGACAAATAAGTGGAGTAAGGGAGCTTTCTAAGGCGTTGCTAGAGCAGAGTAAGTAGAAACTACCCTGAAATAAGGACCTAGTTTTTTAGCCGCCCGCGTCTCTGGTGGCGGACGGCAGTAAAGAAAGGCGCACAGACAGGTGGGACGTTTCCCCGCAGCACCATAGCAACCGTCCGCGGCGGCAGGATAAAAGCCTGCTGCTCCGCCGCTTCCTTCCGTCTCCGCGCTGCTCACCCGCAGTTTGTTTCAAATCAATGAAAAACAAAACTCACCTTTCGATAAACGAAAGCGAATAAAGTTACTCCCGAGCACAGCCAGGTCAAGCCGGGGTCCAGATACGTTGTCCTCCTCCTCCTCCGCCGAGCTCCGGAGCGTCCCGCCGCCGCCGCCGCCGCTCAGCCCGGCTCACCGACCGAGTGCAGCTCTGGTGCCGCGGCCGGGCTGTGACGCGTCCGCGGTCCCCCACCACCTCCGCGCACCACCGCTGACGTCGCGCTTCGGTCTCCGGAGCGACACACGGACTCTTTGTGCTCTCCCAGACCGCGGACACGTGTCTCAGACACCGTGGACGCTTACTTTTCCCACCCGTGTTTGGTTGCGTCTGCGTGGACGGAGACTTTGGCAGCTAAGCGGCAATGATTTGCTACTTTTGATTGCGTTGTGAATGGAGGGTGTGGTCTTTCCTTTCCTCCAGTCAGTTCTAACTTGGGTAACGATTTGTCTCAAAAACCAATGCTTACCATGCTCAATTTCAGTCTTTTCTGATGTAGTATCTAGAAACACTTACTGTACCTTAACATTCCCATCCAACCAGTCCATCGGCTTTAGTCCACCTCTACCATCTGTGTCCAAAGATGATCAGTTAAATGAAGACTATGTCAGGGTGTTTTATACTCTTCAAGCCTAAAAGGAGATGACCTTGGTAACAACATTAGAATCTCAAAGAACATTGACTTTCTTTAAATGTTTGTCCTGATTTGCCACAAACAAGGCTGACAAAAGGAACATGTTATCAGGGGAAGAGAAATAATTGACCCAAGTATCAAGCCAAAGATGGCTGTTCTGTGTTTTTGACATATTGATTTCTTATAAGGCCAACCTCTTCAGACCCGTTCACATGGACTCAGTGTGGTCCAAATACTCGCTTCCAACACATCTTGCGTTCGTGCATTCGGCCATTATCGGCTGCTAGGCTATTTTCCTGCGGCTCCGAGCTTTCTGCCCGTTCATGGAGGAGATCCAAGTGTTGACTGTGACTTGGCTGTCTTCGTATTCCGTGGCCTTCCCTGCAGTCCCTCGCTGCAGGCAACCTCAGTTAACGTCTCTGAGGAATGGAACAAACAGGGACTGCGTTCAAGAAAAAGAGGCCACAGCAAAACGGCAGAAAAGTCGCCCTCATAGGAGCACACACACATGCTGGTGAGTTGGTGCAAGGGCATGTGTGGAAGTTAATTCACCAAGTTTTGACGTTTATAGAAAATAAATTGTGCTGAGCACTGGCAATTTTTTTTTTTTTAGTTGATTCATTCAATTGCAACTGAAGAGCGCTCCCCCAGAAGAAAAATTCCATTACATGCTGAGGCTTTCTTGTATAAGAAGCAATGCAGCAGTTTCTTACGTCGTTAAAACACCATCAATACATGCTCAGCATCAACAGCGCCTGCAGTATCTTTGCATCGCAATATTGTGCTTTTTTTTCCGGCGCTGCCGCATTTTAGCACCCTTGTTATTGCAATGCGCTTTGGAATGGTATCATTTCAGTTGTGGCAGGTTATCATCCTCACAGCACGTACCGTAATTAGCAGCAAATAAATAAATAAAGCTGGCTTTAAAACATTTTTGAGTCTGTGGGTTTTTGTTGCATTGCACCAAAGACAGAGCTGCTCACATAAAAAAAAACTGTTATGGTTGCAAAATAAAAGCTTACATTTATAAAAGCTAATGTTATGAGGTCATTCGGTTGCAATATTTGACTCAGCATTTGATCCATCATTTTGTCAGCTATATAAATAGTCACAAAACTAGGGTGAAATGTGGTTCGAGTGTCAGATGTGAAAGATGTGCTGGACTTGAGCACAGTCTGGACCTAAAATTAAACACGGTCAGGGAAGAAAAGGGAGTGACTCCAATACTAGAAATTTTAAACCAGCTTTAACATCTGCTAAAACAAATCATGCCAACAGTTTGAATTATGTGCTCTAGCCAATATTTGAGCCTTCTTTTTTCTGTTGAACCAATGCAAAAAAAAAAGAAAATCATATCTGCAAAACCAGCAAGCACGAAGACCACTGAACTCTAACTAACGTTAAGAAAGACACGCAGAGGTTCTGTTTCTTTAACTAAACCCAGAAGATTGTTTTAAGAACTATCAAGAGGAGGCAGAAATGCTGCTTATATGCCAAGAATAACGTTCCCCTTCTCCACTTGCTGCAACATTTTCCCAAGGCATCATCTGTTGTGCCCACTCCAATGGCGCATATGGTTGGATATTTATAATTTAGAATCATAAATATACAATCTGTGCCATCCTCTGAACACTACGAGCCACCAGTAACTCCACATACTGTGAGTATGTGGCCCTCTCAGAAATGTGCACGTGGTCCCCAACAAAAAGCCCCGAAACAGAACAGCAGGTACTGACGTCCGTCCTTCCAGGCAAGATGGCTCCCGACTCCCAGCTGCAGCCGGGTCCCGGACTTCCTGACTGGAAATGGTACAGGGGCCTAGTCGAGGACATTCTTGCTTTGGGAAAGAACGACAAACTCATCCTCACAAACAATCCTTCTCCTCTGCAGTCTCACGCCATCAACAGGACAGCGGTGGAGCGGGCTAGCAGCTATAGATTGCTAAGCTTGCAGGTAACATCTGGTCAGAGCTGGGAAAAATTGTGTAAAACAAGCTAGCAGAACCACACCAGGCCGTTCAGGAAAACCGGTCTGAACTTTTAGCCCCTCAGCCAGAGGACTGATAGAGAGATTATCTTTATTTAGTCTGTATATTGCTTATTCCTTTTTGCATGTCTTTTAACTGATTTATACTGACGTTAGGAGAGCAATACAAAAGAATTGCATAAACTGCAAATAAAATCTCGAATCTGCTGTAAAAACTGTATAATTTGTTAGCTGTGTTGTCAGTGAACCGGGGTTTTTAATCTCACAGAATTTGCACCATCCCTGAATCATTTATGCGGGACTGCGTGCCGATAAAAGCTACTTTGAGTTAAGGAATTGTGTGCTGCGTTAGCTGGGCAAATTCATTCACAGTTCTTGGTGGGAGCCGCGAACATCTTCTGCACACACTAATGATGCTCTCTGTTCCAGCAAATGCAGAATCAACCAACTGTCCACATGATGGCACGGACACGCTCTCGTGCTTCTGCAGCCGAGTCAGGCCGCTCACGGGTCCAAAAGATTCCCAATTTGTGCTACAGCAGCTTTTCTGTGGGCGCAGCCGAGGTTAAAGCTTTTCTACAACGCTCAGCTTGTTGCTGAAAGTGCAAGATTCTGACATTATTGTAGGTTTGTAAGACTTTGGCCAAAGTGATAACTCCAGTTCTCACTTTTTTTTCAAGCAGTGAAATAAAAAAAGGAGGTGAAATGTTGCAAATGTCAGCTGGTCAGATTGCTTTTGTTCCCACACGCTAGTAAATGGATGCTCAATCCAGATGACATCATTTATGGAAGAAGATAACTTCTAAATCACGGAGAATGGAAATAAAAAACCAGGACGCGTCATCCAGCCTCCCGACGCTACTAACAGCTGCAGAATGGGAAGAGCTCTTCAGGCTAAAAACATTCATTTCTCTGGGGTGACGCGGACCTGTCCTGCTAGGTTTATATTTAGATCAAATCTGGTTTAAAATACAAAAATAATGATAATCTATAACTGCTCATTCATTTCTCTTAGGTGTTAATAACCTGTGACATTGCAGACCAGCTTTGCATTAAAAGCAGGGTATCTGCAAGACCAGGTTCTGTTAGATCTGTATCAATAAAAACGAGCAACATAACAGATTTCAGTTGATTACAAGCTGATTTATTTTAAGACCACATGCAAAAACCATTAGTCCATGGCCCAGAGGGACGAAATCATGTCAGTGTGGGAGTTAAGGTTGTTTTATTGTTTCCACCATTAATCTTTTCTGCTCTAAATAATCACGTTGACCTGACGTAATGTTGTATTTTTTATAAGGGCTCTTTTAGTCGATGTGTTTTGATCTCCCAGTCTTCCCAGTCAGTCCAGACCAGGGTCGTGTCTGCCCCCTAGTGTCGGTGAGCGCTAACAACACACGATTGTCGACAGACGAGGTTTCAGGTCGGTAAAAAGTTCCAAGATGAACATAGATCAACTCCAGAGTGAATGGTAGTTGGTTACTTAATAAACTATGCAGCAAATAAGGTATGGAAGGTATATTAATCAATGGTGCTGATGAAAGACACAAATGAAATTTCGATGACCCACTGAGAGTTGTCGTCCCACCTTTTTAACTTTGTCCCTGTTGTGTCAATAAAAACATGTGACTGCTGGTTTGTCCCACTGAACAGGAGGGTCAGACACACTGTCGGCGGTGAAGAGAGGAAGACATGTTTTCCAAGCTTCTGAGCTGTATTCTCTTGCTGCAGCCTGGCTTCATCACTCTGCTGGTTTCTTCTTCTTCCAGCGAGGTAAAACTGAGATCAGTGACTGCGATTAGGGATTCTGATGTTTTTGCAAGACAAATTGAACTGTTACTTTTTATTTGTGTTCCCAAATGTAATTTAACAGTTTTTGCTTGTGTCTTTTAAGCCCTCCCATCTCTTGTCCAGTCAGAAAGAAGATGTCTCCTCTTTTAATTTCTTTCCTGATGACTCAGGTACGTCTCTTTTCAACCTTATACACACTTCATACATCCTTCCTCTGTCTTCTAAAATGATGGAAAGCAGCTATGTAATAAAGCTTCTGTTCAGATTTGTCTCCTTTCACAGGGAGGGGACGTTTGCCTCGGTCGGTTTTGATGCCGGACGTTTCTCATCTGGAGCTTCTTGTGGTGGTTGGACCTGATGTCCAGCAGGTCCACAAGCAGGACACGGAGCGATACATCCTCACCAACCTCAACATTGTAAACACAAGTACACGGTTAAAACATGGGTTACAATATATTCTGTTCATTGCCAGCACGAGACCAGGCTACGGGTGGGACAATGCTAATGATTTACTGACTGTAGAAAGTAGTGATTAATAATGCAAATGTACAAACGCCATCTGAAACGTCAAATGTGTAGAAAGATTCGGGTGTGTGATCTCACCCAATGACCTTTTTGTTCTCACAAATGGTCCTTTTTTTTTTTAAATGGTATTTTATGGTTTTAAGCTTGCTTTTTAAAAGTTGCAGATCTCATAAATACCATATTCTCCTATGTTCTCTGATGTTCTGCCCACAGGCCTCAGAGCTGCTGAGAGACATGACCCTGGGCGCCAACATGAGGGTGCACCTGGTCCACATGGTCGCCCTGTCAGAGCCAGATGTAAGAGCCTCCTCCTCAGAGAGAAGTGGTTTTTACACAGATCTAAAAACGAGTGTGTGAGATCAGTGCTGACCCATGCGATGGCTGTTTTTACAACTTCAGCCAGAGATCCAGCTGTCGGCCAACATCACATCTAGTCTCAGAAGTGTGTGTGAGTGGGGCCGGAAGATCAACCCCTCAAATGATTCAGACCCTCTCCATGCTGATCTTCTTTTGTACATTACAAGGTGTGATAGCTGCAGATGGAGCTCTCAGTCCTGTTTCTGTTGATATTTACCAGCGATGGCAGGTACAGAAATGGTTCGCCTGCGTCCACAGGTACGACCTGGTGTTGCCCGATGGGAATAAACAGGTCCGAGGCGTGGCACAGCTGGGTGGAGCTTGCAGTAGCGAGTGGAGCTGTGTGATCGCCGAGGACACGGGGTTCGACCTGGGGATCACCATCGCTCATGAGATTGGTCACAGGTAGAGCAACGCTGCGGTTTCACAGCCCTTATCCTCAACTCTGGGCCGTTTATTTGATTTGTGTTTTGTAAGACACCTTAAGGTTCGTTTTCCGTCTTATTTCCTTCCACCCAGTTTTGGAATCAACCATGATGGAGTGAGAAACACCTGCAGCAAATCTGGCTTCATCATGGCGTCTGATGGTGGCTACAACAGCGTGGATCTGACCTGGTCCCCGTGCAGCCGACAGCAGCTGCTCGCATTCTTCAGGTAGGTCAACCTGCGAAGGGCAGCCGGAGGTCTGACACTGTTAACAGGTCATTTTAGCTTTAAATCGACTGAAAAAAACCTGAATTCAACAAGGTAAAGCCCTTTTTTGGTTGAAATTCTGCTGGTAATGTTATCATAGGAGATTCAAAGATTCAAGGATATTAACAGTCTTTATTTTTGCTATAGACCAGTCTATTTTAGGTTTTTAGTTACTATTTTCTGGACTGGATGGACTTTAAAAAGTATGTTGGGTTGTGTTTGCAGTGACGGCAGAGCTGAGTGTGTGAAAGACCTCCCTGCTCTGGGAGGCTCCATGCAGGACTGGAAACCTGGTCTGTATTACGGCGTCGACGACCAGTGTCGGATAGCTTTCGGAAGCTCTGCTCGAGCCTGTTCCTTCTCCAACGCTGACTTGGTTGGTCATTTGTGATGGCAGGAAGAAATTCATTAAGAAATTCACCATATCATCCCTTTTTTCACCAATTGATTTCCTTTTTTTCTTAACTCACCAGCCGACTTGTCGTACTCTGTCTTGTCACGTTAACCCTCATGATGACAGCTCATGCAAACGTCTTCTAGTTCCACTGCTGGACGGAACAGAATGTGCACCTCATGGGGTATAACATTTGAGCTATTATGATGCAGTCGTGTCTTTTAGGCCATAATTGTTTTCTGACGAGCAATGGTCTCTTCCAGTGGTGTTTGAAGGGCCGTTGTGTTTTGATGGATGAGCTGAGCTCCTCTGTGGTGGTGCACGGCTCCTGGTCCAGCTGGTCCCAGTTTTCACCTTGTTCCCGGACCTGCGGTGGAGGAATCACTCATCGCACACGCAAATGCACCAATCCTAGGTGGGTGGTAGTGATCAGTGAAGCTCCTGAACCATAAATCAAGCTCTGTACATGTCCTGTTTTTCCAGACCTGCATTTGGCGGCAAAGATTGTGAGGGAACAGACGTTGAAGCTGAACTTTGTCACCAGCAGGTAGGTTCTTACTGGTGTTTACTGTGGCCCCCAGTCCAGGGAGTAGGTCAGTGTTGTTAGCTTAGTTATCACACTACAAACAGGACCTCACTTTTCAATGACCTATATATTTTTTTTAAATAATCCTAATGAGTCAGAGCAGAGATAAGAGGAAAATAAATCATTATCTGTAGGCAGTATGGTGACAGAGAGTCTGGCAATATTGCCTGACAGTCAGAGAATCTTGGTTTTGGTTCCCAACCATAACAGGCCATTCCTTCTTGAGTTGCTATGTTCTCACCGAGTTTGTCGATTGTACAGTGCAATAAAGTTTCTTCTTCTATGTTAACGTTACAACGAGCCATTTTACACCTAAAATTTAAGGTACGTTTAACAAAGGACCCAGCGTTCGCAGACAATACCAGCAAAGTAACAGCAACAGGTTGATGTTGAAACTGTTATATTTCAGTAGTTTATGTGACCACTTCCAGCTGCTTAGACTGAAGCATTCTGTGGACTTCCAAAGACAGAAGAGAGATGCAGGATTTCAGGGTGTTTTCCGGGGTCCTCCTTGGTGCTCAGTTGGTTCCTACCATTTAGTTTCCCTCTGCTTCCTGAGCAATCATAGAGTCAGTCGGTTCTTTTGGTGAGGGATAAACGCTACAGCAAACCAGCAACACAAGCTGCTACACAAAGAGTTTGAATGGCTGAAGACACCTCCCTGAGTCACTTGTCAATCTCCCAGTCCACCTTTCACTCCCCTATAAAGGAGACACTTTGAACTCCACAACCATGCTTTTCTTGTCTGTCTGTCTGTCTGTCCTGAGACAGCTGAAAACAATGGTCCTGATCATGGAAGTGCTTATTATCCCAGCCCACTTCACACTAAAAACCACTCAGAGTGGAAGGTCGCTGTTCAGTGAGGACAATGAGACCACAGCCTCCACAAGGAGCACCCTGGTGCCGTCCAACCCTGATGGGGAACAATTCAAATCACTTTCTAACACCGCTTCGACTGACCACATCTAGTTACATTTAGAAAATTCAGGAATACTTTCGTTTTCATACATATTTTTTGGTAACTGGACGTGTTTTCTGTCCACGCGTACAGCGATGTGAAAACAGAACTCAGCTGGACTTCATAGCGGAACAGTGTTCAAAAACAGACGCCCAGGCTCTCTACCTGCTACCTAAGAGCGCCTCCTTCTACACCTGGATCCCTGCTGTGGGCTTCACACAAGGTGGGCTCAGAGAGATTCCTATAAACATGCAGGTGAAAGCTGTTACCTGGCAAACTGTCCTCCATCTACCACAACCAGGAGAGGAGCAGTGCAGATACCTGTGCCAGTCAGATGGAGAGAACTTCCTGGTGAGTCGCGGCTCTCAGTTTGTGGATGGAACTCGCTGCGAGTCCGACAGTCCGCCTCCGTTTGGCTCCATAGCTGCTTGTTTGAGAGGCACGTGTCAGGTAGGGATGAGTCAGACCAAGAGTGGCAGGTAACAGGGGGAACCTCACACCTGTTGATGGGCGCTGCTTCTCTCTCTTTAGCTGTTTGGCTGTGACGGCACGCTGCGCTCTGGGAGGGCGAGAGATGTCTGTGGGGTGTGTGAGGGAAATGGATCATCCTGCAGTTTGATATCGGGATCTTACACTGCCGGCCAAGCCAGAGGTACCGAAACCTTCCCTACAGTGGTTCATTTTTAATAACACAAAAAGAATTAAAAATATGCATCGGTAGTAATACCCTGGATGCATTTATCCATCTGTGTAAGCAGTGGATGTTTTCTGTTTCAGCATACACCACCTTCCTCTCCGTGCCGGTGAATGCAACACAAGTTCATATCATCAACAGGGCGCCGCTCTTCACTCACATGGGTGGGTGGTGCTTTTAAATGAGCAGATTCTGTTTACAAACAAAGAGCCCAGTTTTTACCTCTTCTCTGTGACTGCAGCTGTATTGTTGGGAAGTCAGTACGTCGTGTCTGGGCGGGGCACCATGGCCTTAAACGTGACCTACCCATCCGTTCTGGATGAGGACCGCCTTGAGTATCGACTTTACCTGACCCCTGACCTTTTGCCTGAAATGGAGGAGCTGCTGATGCCTGGACCTCTGCACGAAGAGGTGCATGTACAGGTTAGTACATTTTGGTTCTAGATGTTCTCATGTTTATGTTTTCAGTTCACCCTAACACATTATTTTAATGTTAGTAATGCTGGTTTTATTGGGTTTGGGTTTTTTTGTAGGTCTATCGGAAATATGGAAAAGAATACGGGGAGAAAACAAATCCAAATATTAGTTATCAGTTCTATGTACCTGGATCATCCAAAGATGTGACAAACAGCAGACCTAAAGGCAGATGGGCATTTGTGACAACACCCTGCTCTGTGTCCTGTGGATCAGGTCTGTAACCAGAAATCTATTCAGAAATATCCGACAGCGAGGTGCTCATACAGACAAACTTCTTTTGCCCTGAATTTCTAGTACTAGACTTTATAGCAAGCAGGAAAAAAATGGAGTCTTCCCAGTTTTTCTGGCCAGAGATGAGGAGAAAAGGTCAAAGGAGGGCTGAGTTCAAAACCTTGAGAACTCTTGTGAACCAAAGGGAGCCGACTACCCTGCAGGACAAACCGGTTGGCGTCCCCAGAGTCAGCGGGGAAGTGGGAGGGCCTGAGTTGAGGATGTCATGAGTGGGAATCCAGGACCTTTTCCTACTGGAGCCTTCTCCCTCACTCATGGAAGCACAGCAGGCATCACAGGGCGTAGGCAGGAACCCTTGTCAATCAGCCGAGGGAGAGGAGTCGGTACCAGAGGGAGCTCTTGGAGACTGACTTTACAGACACTTCTGCACCATGAATGCAGCATTATTGACCCCTTTTAAAGTGAAATGCCTGATGGACTTTGCGTTTGTAAAGGGAGGTCCTGGCTGAGCACCGCATCTACTGACCTACTTCTGACATCAGTCAGCTGGGGCTGGATAGTGGTCCACAGAACGCAGGAGAGCAGGATGAGAGAGAACAAGCTTGCTCTTGTGGCAATAAAAGGAGATGACAGCTGACTGATTCCTCAGTGATGTAGGTCTCCATCGCTCTTCCCTCTGAGCCAGAGAGGGGGAACAGATGGCCCTCGAATGGCAACATGCCAATCAGGACGCCACTGGCATAGCTAAAGAGCTGGTGGGGAAGCAGGGACGCACCTTTGCCCTTACTGAAGATCAGGTGGATGGCACAGGATACAGACAGCACCCCGGGGGGGTCTGGCAAGGTACCAGAACTAGGGGATCAGAGACCGGAAGGTGGAGCTGTGTATTAAAAAACTAGCTAAAAACAGTTTTATTCAACTCAGAGTATTTATATAGCACCTTCAACAACGAAAAATGTCTCTGGGTGGTTTACAGAGGCAAAAACCCAGAGCCTGAACCCCCAGGAAAGAAGGAAAAACTTCCTCTTATTAGGAAGAAACCTTTAGCAGAACCAGGCCTACAAGGAGGAACCACCCTGCTGAAAGCCAGCTGGGAAAAGGAGAAGAGAGAGAGAAAGAGAGAGAAACAGTTCTATAAAACATAGCAACCATAATACAGCAGAGGCAGAATGTAAAAAACAGTGCAACAGACAGGTTTTGAATTATCCATCAACATTAAAACAAAATATAAATCTAAAACCGCATTCACAAAAGTAAAAACCTCATTGTGAAACTAAAAAGTAAAAATGGATTCTAACTTAAAAAAAAAGACGACGTAATTTCTTTGTGTTAACAGTTAAAGCTGTAAAAGTTTATCATATCAAGGAAATGATGAAGCCACTCGCTTGTCTTCCTCAGGAGTGCAGACACACGTCCGTGTTTGCACAGATGAAAATACCAAAAAACACTTGGAGGACGACAGTTGTGAAGCACCTCCAGTCACACCGCCCCCGACACCCTGTCAACGTCCCCCCTGTCCCCCCAGGTCAGTTCTTTTCCTGACACAGACACACAGAGCCATCCACAAAAGGCTCCCCACAGCCTTTAACTGCAATAATTCAAGATGGATGGACGTACTTTATTACTACGACGACAACAAAACGTGTTACCAATCATTTCTTAGACGTTCAGGCATGTGAATGGAAAAAAGGTTGCTTTCTGTGGTTGGTGATGCATAAGGGTGATGTTATTTTACAGATGGGACACAGGCCCGTTTGGACCCTGCAGTACCTCCTGTGGGGGAGGAGAGCATGAGCGCCTCGTGAGATGTGTTCAAACCCTCGGAAGAGCCGAGGTGCAGGTTCCAAATTCCGAATGTCCAGCAGAAACGGCTCCACACTCTGTTGAAAAGTGTAACTTGCAACACTGCCCTGCCAGGTAGGTGAGACCATGTGGGGTGGGATGGATCTGAGCGGAGTTCCTGAACTTGGCCACCGTGTCCTGACCTCAGTCCTGGTCGTGGTTCGGTTCCACCTAGAGGCTCTTTATCGCCTTTGGCGTATTTGTTCTATGAAACTGTGAGGTTCGCAGCTTTGACAAGAAAGAATATCACGAGTCTAAAAGGTTGCGAATTATTATAATTTTTTCCATAACAGTGATAAAACCTGCCCAGAGAGAGATGTTAGTCCTTTTCTTGAATCTTTTAGTAAAAAAATGGTTCCTAATTTATTTTAAAAAATGAAAAATGGGGGAAACTAATTTGTTAATTCAGTGATCAAATGAAACAAGTCTCTGAGGTGATATCAAGGGGCGTAGAGTGGCTACATAACCTTCTAAAAATGAAACTTTACTTCTACTGCAGAGTTGTTATGAGCATTATCAGTTCAGCCGGGGTGCTTAAACCCTCAACAGTGAATTGCAGACATGTTTCAAGGGCCAAGTGGTCTTCTACTGTTCACAGGTGGCAGGTGTCAGAACCAGGAGAATGCTCTGCCATTTGTGGGCCGGGAGAAGCCAAACGCGTCGTATCGTGTGTGCGTCCAGAAAACGGACAGTATGTCAAAGTGGATGAAGTCTTTTGCCAGAAACAGAGCAGACCGGAGGATTCCGTGCCGTGCGTGGTTGATGTGTGTCCTATCGGATGGGAATCAAAGGGAGAAGTAAAGCAGACATCGGCCGAGAAAAGGTTCTGATTTTATATCCGGGTGGATCAACAATCTTTCCTAAGCAGGGCCGGGTGCTGTCGAGGTCTGGGCTGCTCACAGACCCCAAACAGGATCCCGTGTATGTGTGGAGCCCCGTTGTCAGCAAGTGCTCAAAGACTTGTGGAAACGGTGAAAGACTTTTCAACATTTTTGTGTCTCATTTTACGCTAATAGGTCTAAAGATATAGACGTCATTACTTTTCATATAAAAGTCTGACAGCATATGGACGGATAGACGGGATACTGATGAAGGGAACCTCTGTAGGAACCCTCCAGCTGTGGTTTTCCTGCGTGGACCACCAGACCAGACTTGGGGTTGCAGACTTCTACTGTGACGCTTCTACCAAACCGCCTCTTCAGTCTGAGAGCTGTAACGCGTCTCCCTGCCCTCCAACGTGAGTCCTGGCTTTATTTACTCTGTTGTGTTCAGTCTAATATTTAATAATAATCATAACTCAGAAGCTGACTCAGTTTTTGTGTTTTAAAACACTACTAATATAGGAATACAGAACAAAACAAGTGTGAAAAGTGCCATTTTAACCGCTAGGTGGCGCTTCAAGCAAGGAGTGTGCAGTGTAACGTGCGGAGGAGGGCTGGCCAACAGAGTACTGTACTGTGGAAGAGAGGCAGAAGGAGAGGAGGAGGTGTTGGAGAATTCAGAGTGCAGCCACTCGGCCAAACCCACAGCAGTGGTTTCGTGCAACAGCCACAGCTGCCCAGCAAGGTGACCACACCCTCCCAAACACCCGATGTGGGTTATCAGAAAAACGACCAATCATATTTGAAAAGGAGCCGTCAAAGTCACAGAAAGATGTTTTGTAAAGAACTGCTTGAAAAAAACTGCATCTTAAAGAGGCATCGTCCAAATTCTATTTCCAGTTGATCAATTTCATCACGTTTCACTCAGCTGATGTGATGTTGTGTCGTTGGAATTCCAAAACTGAATTAACCAGTGTCGCCGAGCAGATGGAAGGTGCGGAGGACGTCACCCTGCTCGGTGTCCTGTGATCTTGGCATTGCTCAGAGGACCGTGTCTTGTGTCCAGTTCGTCAACGGTACAGAGAGCGCAGTGGCGGAGGCAAACTGCCACTCTGTTGTCAGACCGGCCACCACGGTGCCCTGCCTGGTGCAGGTCTGCACCTTCAGGTGGGAGGTGCAGGAGTGGAGCCAGGTACAGCCCACAGCACGGTCATTTGTGGAAACGCACAAGTCCACCATGCATGTCAAGTTCTTTGATCTGAATGTGATGTCCGTGGAGCGTTTGGACATCTTATTTTTTTCCGATATTTCTTTCTTGCTGACTTTCGTTTTAAAAACCCTCCAGTGTTCAGTTTCCTGTGGATATGGGATCCAGTCCAGGGTCGTGTCCTGCATGGGGCCCTCGCAGCCGCAGCCTCTCAGCCCCTTGCTGTGCATGCACATGCCCAAGCCCATCACCATCCAGAGCTGCAGCGTGGGGAACTGCAGAGACGCATCGCTGCGGCCCACATATCGCTCTGGTCCTCCGGGTCCAACGAAGGCCAGCGCCAGCCTCCAGAACATCCCGACCTCTATCCCATCCGCCAAGACAAGTCAGCACACAGACCTAAGAATCCCGCAGTTCTTCTCCGACTCATCACAGCGTTGTGTTTCACCAGATGCGTGTGGACGGCTTCTCCTGGAGCCATCGGGCACTGTGGACCTGAGCGGCGTGAACGGACAGTGCACCGTGTTCATTGGTCGGCCGCTCGATGAGGTCATCTACGTCAAAATAGAATCCGGCTCCTTGGACTGCAAACTGCAAAGTAATTCCCATCAAATATGGAGGATAATCGAGTTCACTGGCTCCATGCAAGACGAGCAGTAAGTCGTTGTCTTTCTCCAGAGGAGTATGTGTTGTTTTTTGACCGCCTGGCATTGGTGAGGAAGTGCAAGCAGTTGACAGGAGCCGAGCTGACCACGCGAACCAACGTCCTGCTGGTCCGCCAACGCCTGCTGACCCCTGGGAACGGGGTCACCTTTACTTACACGTCGCAGAAGAACACGAAGAGGAGCCATCATTGGGGTCAGAATCCCAGCGCGTTTGAACGCGGCGGGGTGCGTCACCTGACGCTAGCGCCTCATTACATCTCTCCGCTCGGCAGACTGCGACGTTCAGCTGTTCTCGCCGAGTGGCGTCTTCGAGAACCCGACAACTTCCCACTCCAACCACAGCTGCAGGGTCCTCATCAATGCCCCTCCCTCGGTGAAGATCCAGGTCCAAGCGCTGCACGTTGGTTTCAACTCCACCAGCTCCCGGTCGACATACATCATGGTGAACACACACTTCTCACAATAACACACTACTGCAGAACCCAGCGGAAGGACACGGTGTAACCTGTGCTCCACCTGTTTGTTTGGTCCAGATCAGGGACATGGACATGTTAAAGACCACCGTGTTCAAAGGCCATCAGCTGTTTCTCTGGCGCTCGTCTGGAAACATGGCCGAGGTGGAATTTCATGGAGAATACCTGCGATCCAAAGGGAGCTTCAGAGCAGAATATTCCTTTGTGTCCCATTGATATTTAACTCATTATTAATGACCGTTCCTAGGTTCTTTGAGGTTTATTGTGCTTATGTGCATGTGTTTATTCTTTTGGCCTGAAATCAGCGTGTTTTTTTTTTTTTAAGTGTCAGAATTAAAACTGCATATATATTTAGACACCTGGACATGTCCTGGTCTTTATGAGTCTTTAGGTTCTCAGATTTAGGCTTTTAGCACATCTGTCTAGAGATTCGTCCCCCAAAAAAATCAGTTTTTAAAGATGTCATTACGAGACTTTTTGACTTTTGCCACATTTGGCTAAATAAACAAATATTATGTAACCATGATACAGTTTATCTGGTTATACTGGGACAGTGACAGATGATCCATCTGAGCTGCTGCTGTTCAGTATGTATGAAACAGCCTGTAAACCACCTCAGGCACTGTTGAATGGCTGTCTAACTTTCAGAGCTTTCTTTTTTTAGCCCACTCCTCAAGAAGAAGACAAAGGAGGAGGCAGAAGTTCATTAATGCCGCTGAAAACAAAAGTCTTGTACTGAACTAAACACATACTACAGTATTTATATCTAGATGATTTCTGATCATTTCCTTCTCACTGTTTTAAAAACGGGGTACATGTGTTGAAAATTTGTGACTGTTTTCTTAACCTTAATGGCTTTTTTATTTTGCTTCTGACTCAGTAAATGTTTCGGCTTCTCACAAAATAAAAATTTGCATTGTCAGGTTGTGAACAGTCATGTTTATTTTTCGAATTCAGCGAGACTTATTTTAACAAGTGGAGGCTGGCTGCCTACATGTTAAACGTAGACGTCAGCAGAGGTAACAAGGGTGGAGAAGTTCCGACCCATTCCTGCGTTTTGAGCTCTTGAGAAAACTGAAGAACTAATTTTATTCAAACATGAACCAGCCACTAATGTCCAGCAGCTTGTTCTTTGGCAATTCTCTCTCTCTCTGTATGTTATTTAGTAAATTTATTAGGCCAAAGTAAATATTTTTTTCTACCCAGAAATAAATAAGAAACCACCAAATGGTTTGAAAAGTAAAGACAGATGCAGGGTATTGTGATTAGCACCATACCTAGAAAAGTATAAACAAACAAAAAAAAATCCTGATATAATTATAGTTAGCAAATTATATCGATTTAAGTTATATTTAAACCAGTATATTCAAAGATACAATCCTCAGAGGTTTTTATTTCTCAGTCACACCTCCAGCATCCTCGGCTTGATGACCTTGTCAAGGCAGGTCACTTCCCGCTGTCCTGTCTGCAGCCTGGCAGGACAGAAGCGCTGCTCCTGGCCAGTGTGTGTGTGTGTGTGTGTGTGTGTGTGTGTGTGTGTGTGTAATCACTGCTCCGCTGCGGTGGCTGCGTCTTCCAGGAGAGCCCTAATGTCCAACAGGGCGCCCTCTACAGCCTGGGCGAACCTGGCGGCGTTGGTCTCCTCACAGCTGTTGAAGGCCGTGATGGCCACGTTAATGTGCTCCTCCATGGGATTGTAACAGACCCCGTAACCATCTGGCACCATTGGACCGAAGCACATCACACAGTCCGTCTTCGAGCCAACCTGACAAAAGGACAGTGAATATGGAAACCTGGTGAAACCGACTACATTTACAGTCTAATTCCAGTGGGGGTGTTTTTTTAAGTGTGGAATGGTGCTAGTGGATGGGATAATGTGCCCCTATGATGGAGATCTGATCAAGCTAAGTGGGCCATGTTCAGCGAGATGCAGAGTTGCAGTGGCAAGGTTGCAGGCGCAACTCTCAGTAATGATCGCTGTAGCTGCAGGTGTCTTCAGGACAACCCTAAAGACAGTGGCAAACGAAGCACAGAAGCAATTTTATTTCCTAAAGTCGTTTTTTTATCTGCTTTAGCTCTTGCAAGGTCATGGGGAGCTTGCTGGAGCCTATCATAGCTGCATATGGGCGAGGCAGGGTAAACCGCTGGTACAGCAGCTCATCACAGGGCCCTATTTCAGCATCTTGGGGGATTTGGTACCTTACTCAAGGGTATCTCAGCAGGAACCTGAAAGTGTACTGGCACATCTCCTGCGACCAGCACACCTTCCATCTTTCCTGTCCATAATTTGAGTCTTCCAGGGTTTGAACCAGGAACCCTTCCCTTCCGGACTGAGTTACTGCCGCTCCCAATATTTCATCCCGGTTTCTTTAAATATACCGCTGGACGGTTTAACTGGATGTAAACATGCCTGGCTGGTGGAGAGATTGTAGTGCTGAGCCACAGCAAACGATGTGTCCATGAAAATCTCAGGCATGGATGTCAGGTCTTCGATACTCAGCATCTTCAGCCCAAGGAAGTGGCGGTCTATGGCCTGCCCGTGAATGGCCTGGCAAAAAAACAAAAGGGGACACGCGTAAAATCAGATGGATTGGAAACAATTAAATACCGCGTACACACATCTTAAAGAGGCCTCACATTGTAGGTGTTCTTCTTATGTGTCAGGATGGCCTCCTGGAGCAGCAGCAGCCTCTCTGAGTTCTGTGTGGAATCACTGCTGTTCAGTCAAGAAACAACACAATCCTCAGACGTGATCTGCTCCACCTGCCTGTTTAGATGGGTCCTGCATCGCTTGGACAAAATTCAACGAGTCCACAGTGGTGACGCGGATGGCGTCCGTTCGTCCGTACTTGAACATTCGCAAAGAGGCACTCTCGTAGGTGGAGCAGCAGGTGTCGTACATCCTGTGGTTCACAAACAGCGTGTGTGATGCGCGATCGAATCTACCCGTAGCTCTCTATGGACTCGGGGCTTTTTACCTATAGTAGGCAAGCTGAAGCGCCATCTGCACAAAAGCGTCTGGACTCAGCTTGTACTTTTTTGGGAGATTTTTCCCAAAGTGAGAAAACATAAGAACCTTTACGTCTAAATCATGGACCATTCTGATGAAACACAGACAGACAGCAGAACCAAGTGAACCCAAAGCAATCAGGGCTGAGTCGGTACGGCTAATCGCCGCTGCTGCACATTACGTACATGTTCATGTTTTGTTTGGCTTTCTCGATGTCGCGCTTCACCTCCGGGGTTATGTTAAAACGCAGCTTCTGAGGCATGACCAAGGGAACCATGGGAGAGCGCACCATCTCGATCCTCTGCCTGTCGAGGAACACGTGATCCAGTCAGTTCAGGGAACATTAAAAAAAGGAAGACTGGGAGTAAACTTACATATATTTAACTACGTAATCGATGAGAAACACTATGGGTGGACCTTCAGCGGGCGCGTGCTCATAGACGAGGCCGCACGTCCCATCTTCACCAACAATGAACTGAAAACAGGTGACAGAAGACAGCAGCAAGAGTTTTAAAATGTGGGTTTTGTTAAAAACAAAATGAAATGTCCCCAGCAGCAGCCTTCGTGGGAAACTGGATAAATATCTGAACAATTCAAGCATTATTCGTTTAATCCGATTGAAAAACCGAGACATGTAAAGCCAACAGTGTCTTTAAATTTGAAAAAAAAATAAAAAATAAAAATCACGTTATCATCTTGATTTACCCTAATTTTTTTTTATATGCTCAGATATGTACTTTCATATTTCAAAAAAAGGAATAAATTATAGAAACCTCATGTTTATTGTATAACTTTAGTTTATACAATTTATCAATATCCTGTTTGTTTATATTGAATCTGATCACACAAAATAACTGAGGTAAAAGAGAGAAAAAGAGAGCTATTTGATAAAGAATAAGATAACTAATTGGTGGCCAAAGTCGGAGCGTCATCCGTCATATTTTATCGGCTCCCTTGCTGACACTGACCTGCAGAGTCTTGTCGAACCAGCGGTTTCCGCTGTTCCAGCGGGCTCCCCCTCCGTGGAGCATCTGCGCAGCCACGCGGCTCTGGTACATCTCATCAGACACGCGTGGCATCGGCGCGTCCAGACAAACGGTGAAGATGCTCTTCTGGATGGCCCGCACCGACTCCTTGTTTGTCTTATCTGATGAGCGATTCATTTGTCTCGCTAAGTTTTCCTCGAATGGAAACCAGTGTTCGGACCTGCGCTCTGCCCACCTTTGATCAGATTGTTGTAGGCTTTCCCCCAGGTGTTGCGGTGCTGCGAAGTCAGAATGCCGATAGGCTCCTTGTTGGTCTGCAAAGAGGAGTTCCAGATCTTCTCCAGCTGCATGTGTAACTGGTCGACTGTCAGTGGGCTTCCATCGCTGTTGTACACGTCCAAGACAAAGAACTGCAACGAGACGCGGGGCTGCTGAAAGCACAGAATCAGAACTGAATTTGTATGACAAAAGAAACTGGAAATCACCTGAAAATTGTGAACCACGGTGATGTGAGTAGAGGGGGTTTTCCCAACAGCGTAGTTGACAACCGTATCTCTCTTTGGACCAGGGATGCGACAGGAGGAGAGGATCTGGTAGTACTGGTCCATACAGAGAGGGTTCCCACTCAGGTACTCCACGGGCAGGGTCTCCCTGTGACGCAGCACCTCGTTCATCATACCAGGAAGACCTGCAGGACTTTGTTATGGTTTCTGGCATCGTTTCATCAAACTCACGTGTCAATCATTCTTTTAAAATCCAGAACTCCTGCAATCAGTTTGGCAGCAAACCTGCACAGATGACAGAAATAACCATGAATGAAGTTCTACGGAACGGTTATATCGATACTCAGGAGCATGCACGTGAAATCCTGCTGTAAACCTTTTTATATCTGTCATCGACAGCACTACTCGGAAAATTGGAAAATCCTGAAAAAAGTGCAAACCCAGGATTTCTGTAATTCAACTTGAAATACCAAACTCTAAATTTGATTTTGCTGATTAGGACTTTGCAGCTTTAGAAAACCTCAAATTTAAAAAAAAAAAAAAAATTAGATAATTACTTGAAAATCAATTAAAATCGATGGATACTGGTTTGACTGGTGTCCTTCTCTACGAGGCCACTCTTGTCTGGATCGCAGTCGTCCGAACGGCGGAGCAAAGCTGCAGAACAACCAAATGCCTTTAAATAGCCGGCGTGGGGCTGGAAGCCTGTGCAAAGGTCGGCCTGAAAGCTCAGCTTTATGCAGCGTCATGCTGCACTTCAGCGCAGCATAAATCCTCGTTCTTCAAATATGTCAGTGGTTTTAATAAATGACGGTCGTAGACAACCGCTAAAGAACCAGCTTTCTTCAGAGGGATAAAACAGCATTGGTGGGGCGCTGGGTCGTGGGTCCTCGCCTCATCTGTCCTTGTCGATCCTGGAAGTGCATGCGAGGGAGGACGACCCCGGGGCTGGTGTACACTGCCACCGGCATGCGGCAGTCCAGATACGCCGACTGCATCCACCAATCCGATAGCTGCATGAGGATTCAGCAGAGAAGATTCAGCATGTTCCTAGAAACATCTCCATTCAGATAAATTAAAAATGGCAAATATTCAGCTAAAGACATCTAGAGGTCTACCCAGTTTTCTGTCTTGCGTGCCCGCCGCTCCAGGCCTTTTTGCAGCCTTTCTCCCACACCTCCACTGAGAAACTCCCCCACCAGTTTGCGAGTGTGATCCAGCTCCTCGCTGCTCACAATGGGCTCCAGAGCAGCCAGGTATCCGTCGCATGTTTGCTTCAAGGTTGGCACAGGCAGTTTAGTAACCCTCCTGAGCACCAGAACCTCTCTGGATCTGGTCGCGGTCTGACCAGTAGACGGGCCTCGCCGCGCCAGTCCGCAGCTGCAACACAGACACCTATTAAACATACACTTGTCTCCTCCAAAAACAAATTACATTAGATTTGAGTCATTGATTCTTTGTTCAGACATTTTAGATTACATTGCCGAGCTGATGGGTGTGACTCGGAGAAGAATAAAGGTGCTCCATCTTTAAAAAGTCATTAAAAACGAACCAACAAGCAAACAAAAAACCTATGGTGTTTGGATCCTGAATGCCCACAATTTTTTTTATTTATTCAGAATTACACACACACACACACACACACACACACACACACACACACACACACACACACACATATTCTAAAAATACACGTATGACACACACAAAACTTCTGAAATATCATGATATAGTTGGGGCATGCATAGTCAAAAGTAGAATAACGTAAATGTATTAACATGAATTATCGTATGTTAACATGAATTAGAAGAGCCAGGCTTAAGGTTAAAATGTTTAATAATATTACTATCTAAAAATAATACAGCGGTCTATTGCCGATGGTTAAGTCACCCAAGGGTCATTTAAGATATAACTTCCGGTGGACGCTTTCGAAATAAAACCTATGTCGCTGGTCTAACATATTTTAGCAGGTCATAAAAAGGGGTGTGAATGTGGCCAAAGTAATTTGCTTTGTTGTAAATTCAAACTTTTAAATGTTATAGGTGGCTACTCTGCTAGGTCTCGTTTTGTAACATACGCAGTGGGCTAACGTCATGCTATTAGCTAGGATAAGCTAACGTTCCACAAAATGTCGCATCAAACTCCGACGAAGACAGCTTTAACTCACGACGCGACCGCAAATCTGACGAGCTGCGCCGTTAAAACAAAGTCAAACCATGAACTTATGTTATGACATTGTTGCTGTCCCGTCCTGCGTCCCCACCCCCTTAAACCTGGTGCCATTAGACCTCGCCGGGTTCGTAATTACGCACTTCAAAACAACTTTCGCAGAAATAACACACTCACCGTGGCTCTGCCCAACACGGCTAACATCTTGTCCGACTGTATGCAAGTGTTTGATTGTCGCGGGTATTATGGACGAGCCAGCCCCGGGCTGTCATGTCTCAAGGACGGGCACACGGTGTATTTTCAGCTCTCTGCCCCCATCGGAGCCACCGGGGAAAGACAAGCGCCCGTTCGCGTCTTCCACATTTTAAGTTTGGTACCCTTTAAAAGGCCTACATACATACAAACATACATACATACATACATACATACATACATACATACATACACACAGAGAGAACATATTATAACTCAGTCATCTGTAATCCGCTGAGTTACAAGGTCACCGTGTGTGATGCGCTCACTCTTTTCCATTAAACGCTACCTGGCGTCATCCAAGTCAACACACCACTATTTCCAAACGTTATAATAGTCGTTTCCCAGATAAAAAACACCATTTTTATATGTATAAAAGCAAACTCTTCTGTAAATAAGGCCATTCTGACTTCGTTCCACTGGTGCACAGACCGCCGTCGGCCACTTGGCGGCGCTCTTCCGGCGTCTATTCCGGATGAGCCGCGCTAACGAACCAAAGAGAGTCAGAAAAGCAAAACTCCTTTTCAACATTTTAGGTACTTGTAGTCATTTTACAGTAGGTTTTCCCATAAAAATGTTTTGAGATGATGATATATGTGCTCTACAGGGCCGCAATTCGTGAATGTTATTTCAATAACAGAGGAGAAAGACAACTGCAGTCGTGTTATGGTTTATTTTGAATGCAATAAAATAGAACTATACAAAGGAAAATATTCATACAAATTAAAATGCTTCAATCGCTCGGGTCCAACCGCCTCCTGTCAACAACGTGTGTTTTAAACAAACTGTTTGGGCGCCGAATATTTGTTCAAGGTCCGTATGCTGCCAACTCACAAACTCATAGAGTCCACCTGAGCCCAACACCGAGATCAGGTTGGAGATGTTTGTGCTGTCCAGTTGTTCCGAGTCCGAGGAATCGTCATCACCTCTCACCCTTTTGCAGGGCACTGGCCAATAAGTCCGGCAAATAAAACTCCGGATCAACAATGTGATAACTTGTGTCCATCTTTCGCTTTTTGCTGTAGCACTGCGCGCCCTGCGGCTGTTTTGACTGCGCGCAACAGTCTGGGCTGAAGTATCCGTTGGTGACAGTAGTCACCACATGGGTGTCCAAGTCCAGAACAGTCTTTTGGTTGGCTTGTGCGTTTAGGACCGGTAACTCCCACGAGGATTTGTCCGCGCAACTCCAACAGGCTTCCGAAACCATGAGCTCAGAGCCGCTGGAAGGGACCATGGCGCAGGCGGACGCGTCTTGGTGCGCCACCTCTGCAGGCTGGCCGACGGGCTGGTGCGCGCCGCAGTGCCAAGTGTCCGACTCTACCCCCGTAAAGTTGCAGTAGAAGTCGTCGGCCAACTCCGTAAAGCTCCCGCTCAGCTCCAGGTAGTCTTGCCCTTCGCGGCCCGCGGCTACGTCCTCATAATGGTGCGTTCTCTGCGTCTGGGGCAAGTTTTTGCTCATGTAAAACTGCCTGGCGTTTCTCAGTACGTACGTTACCAGCAAGTTCTTGTGGAGCTTGATGCCTCCTCTCTGCGTCCTGGAGCTCTGGATTTTCCTCAAAGAAATGGAAATCAGGTTTTGTGCGTCAAAGGCACACTCCATCCTCAACCGGACCACCCCTTCTTTCTTCTCGATCTCTTAAAATCTGTTATTTTCTGAGTGAAGAACTATTTCTCTCTTTAGCTGAGATTACCACTCGGTTCGTGGAGACTCTGTCCATAGCGCTCCATGTCTTCCCAGTAAGGGCATGGATTTGCAACTCTCATCTTTCCTCGCCACGCCCCTCACGTCCACACCGTCCAATGGGAGAGAGGCGGCGCTTCTGTTATACGCAAATCCCGCCAGTAGCCTCATTCAGCATGCACGTTGCAGCTAGCATGCTGCATTTCACCAAAGGTGTCCGGAGCCTTTTCGGAACGGAAACTTGCCAATTAATGCCGCATCCCGGACGGGTGAAAGCAGCTATTCTTCCTCCTGTCAGTCTGTCCATCCGTCCAAGCGAGCGGCCTCACAGATCAGATTTATACTCTGCCCTAATGCAATCATCTGCACGCACACACGCACACATAATCTCTCCATGAGTATATGAAAATAAATACACACAATCTGAAAAAAGGCAAAATGAATATTGCTTTAAGTAGAGCACAATAATCAGTTTTTAAAAGCTATATATGTATATATATATATATATATATATATATATATATATATATATATATATATATATATATAGACACACATGTCTGTTGATACACTGCAGTCTCTTTATTATCAAAATTAAAATTGATTTCTGAGCTTCTGCAGACTTTTGATGGGCCACGTTTTGTGTCTCTTCTGTTTGTCCGGGTTATTTAGTCTTCTGGGGACATTTGTGTAACCTCTGATAATGCCACCTGTGATTAAAAAAATAGTGTTTAGTGATTTTTGCTTATAAAGTTTAAATATGGGCACCTGGTACACACAACATTAGAGACAGGTTATGCATAAAAACTTGACAGTCTAAACCGCTTTGCCAGAGCTAGCTTCATGTTTCACCTTGGTACAGTTGCAGTCTATATAAGGCTAATCTACAAACAGTACATTTTATTAAGTGTTTCATTAAAACTGGACGGTATTCATTTGAGGAAATATGATCTTATTTCTTTCTGATTCCATCTAACTTTAGAACTACCACAACCAACTGTGTCAAAACCGCAATGTGGTTTAACGAGATCTGTAGTGGACAGGAAGCATGTCTCTACACGCTGAAAGCACATCTAGTTAGCTTAGTTAGCCATGCAAAAGCCTTTGCCTCTACCCCAGAGGGTGCTATATAGCATGTTCTATGCTGAACAGACCACCTAAGCATACTTGCATTTTCATACAGGCACCTTCTTTGAGCACTTTATCCAGTGTTTTTCACAGAAAAGGTTCCCTGGGGGCATTTTTGTCACATTTATATGCAGACAAAACAGTGCAGATTTTACTTAATGTGTTTTCATTTTCTTTACCCAGAAGGGCATCCGAACGACCCCACCCTACAGGGCCCTTTATCGCACATTGTCCAGTGGGCTTCATGGAGAGTGCATACCTGTGTTTTCTCAAAAATGAGGACATTAATTCTATCTTTGATTCAACTTTCTAGTTTTTTTTTTTCTTATTTTGTTTTAACACTGAGGTCCTTGCCTGCTCTCTGCACCAGTTAGCATGTTTCCAACGCGCTTTGAAATCGGACTACACCTCTCCCTCCACTGGCATATATAATTTATTCAACTGGACTTTCTGACTACAAAGCAGTTTGCAGTAGTCGGATTATCGGTGGATTCAGGCCGCCTCCCCCCCGCTAGGTGGCGGTTTGCAATGCACCACAACAATCTATAAAGAATGCTGGTGCACGCGGCATTGATCAGCACTGCGGCGGTCTCTTCTTCGTTCTGAAAAAAAAAAAGTCTTTATCATGGTTTGCCAGGTCCCTACTGGTTGCTACCAAACACAGCCTACAGTCTAGAAACAACACACAACCCTGTCGCATGCTTCTGCTTTGGGTCAGCAAAATATAAGACAAATGTAGCGCATGCCCAGATCGCATAGGCTAGCGCGCCATTCACATGCACAGGAATCTGAAGGTGTTAGTCCGACTTCATTCAGAGTTCTCTAGGCTGAGAAATCAGGCTAAGGCCCCAACATGCATTTTATGCAATCAAATTAATGCAGGAAATTGGTTTTCTTGCATGCCTGTAACTTAGAACCATTTCACTGGACTCTGAGTCATCAAATCTGGCCATAGTTAAGAGGAACACTGGGTTCTTCAAAAGCCCGAATCTAATGTTCACAGGTGTTGTACATGAAGCAAAACCTTTAAACGTTGTCCTCAGATACCATAAATAACATTCTGAAGCCGACAGAGACATCATCAGGGCTGCCTGTGATAAAAGAGACGTCGACACAACACCGAGATGGAGGAAAAGCGAGATTATCTGTCATCTGTGCCCCACATCTGTGTGTGTGTGTGTGTGTGTAGGTGTGTGTGTGTGTGTACACACAGATGGTTGACATCACACTGAACACCTGGATGGGACTTTGATTTGTTGCCAAACACGTGAATTAAGGGGATGGCCACTGTTATAGGTAACAAGCTTGGATAATGGCGTAAATTAAAGCCTGACATCTGTGTAGGAATTTAACCGGCAACTCAACTGGAGTTTAATGCTGTTTTTCTATGATTGCATAAGTTATTATTGCATTTTATTTTGAGGTCAAAAACATTGCAGAAACACCAAAAGCGTGTGTGTGTTGCCACAGGAAATGTGGTAAATGTGGTCCATTATACAGATTTCTGTACTGAGGACCTCCATCCTCCAGATGCCCTCCTAGACAAATTCACCTCATAAAAGATAATTATTAATCAGATCTGTAGCAATCATCGAACCCTACACACCGTCAACTACTCATTTACAAGAAAAAAAAAAAAAAGGTTGGCTGTTGGGTTTTTAGTTACTCTGATGATCCTCAAACCAAATCTGAAGGTTTAGAGCTATTAAATTCTTTCTTGATTCAAAGTGAAATACATGTTTGTTACAGTAGGTACCGTAGGTGCCATTTCCCAGATCTAGAAATCATTAGCGCAAATGAAACATTTAATTATTAAAAGTGCCTCTGAGTTTTAAGCAGTTTCACTTTCTCTCTCACACTCAGGCAAAGGTTCATGGTTAAGGTCCGTTCATGTGGCTTCAGAGTTTTGTGACAACTTCACTTATTTTCTCCAATGCTGGTTATATTATATTACATTAAAAATAGCACAAAATAAAATGGGCCCTAAATACACTTGTTTGAATACCATTTTACGGATTGCAAAATATGTTGTTTATAGATTTTTAAAATGTCGCCCATTATAAACACGTTAAATAATAGCGACAAAAGTCTGGTTTAAAATCTAGATTCTACTGTTCTCATCATTACACAACTTAATGTGTCGTTGCGTACTCGGCCAGCCGGTTGCATCTGTACCCATGTATCAAGAAAGAACTACATATGGCCAAAAAATAAAAGAAAAAACAAAAGAAAACCCCAAACAAACCCTAAAACACAGAAAACACACAATTGCTTTGATGATGCTATTAGATTAGGACACAAATGTACTTGTTAATCTAGTAAAACTAATTTTGCAGGGGCCCGTTGGATGTATAACGACAACTTTAACCCAATAACAGGTTAAATTACATATTGTTGCACAAGTGAGCAACAATAACCTGATTTTAGCTGTTGGTGTTTTACTGATTGAAGTGCATCTTTCAGGACACTCGTCCACTTGGCTACGCGCTGGTTGTACTGCCTCACAAAGGTCCGACTGGCTGTTTTATAGACATTTTGAAGCTGCAGTAATGTAAACAAGTCTCACCAGGACCGTAGAATAAACCTAAACGATGACCGAACGAGAACCTATGTTTTGTTTTGTTTTTTATTGCACTTAAACCTTGGTCATGAATTTTGCTCAGTAGAACTTCCCCCGTTACTTATCATGATTACTGTATTACTGTAGAGAGTGAAAAAGCTGCGATATAAGCTCTAGTTTTTATTTTTACATTTACATTTCACAGTATTTTAAGCAATTGTAAATATAATGAAATTTCTATCTTGTTTTGAAATAACTCAGTATAGTTCCTAATTATATATATGTGTGTGTGTGTGTGTGTGTGTGTATATATATATACTGTATATAGGGGAGAGAGAGTGAGGGAGGGAGTGAAAGAGGGAGGGAGGGACAGAGTGAAAAAGGAAAGGAGGGAGGGAGAGGGACACACAGAGGCGGTAGGATTGGATAGGATAGGAAGCGACAGGACGGTATGGTGTCGAGCAGAATTTCTTTCCATCCTAACTGTAAAATCCCAGGATGAGACAAGCAAGTATGCAGTTGCAGCATACCTGTAATTAATAGGTTTACAGTTGCTGTGTTGGTCCAAACAAGAGTCAACGACAGTCAAACAAAGACATTACCGCCTTTTTCAGGGTACAGCCTTCTTAAACAGAGGGCTGAGATGTACAGCGCTGTGCAAGATGCACACAATTACTTCAGAGGCGGGCTGCTTTATTTACATATGCAATATGCATAAGCAAGGTTACTGAGAGGGTGAAATAACCGCGAGATAGAGGGAGAGAAAGAAGGAGGGGTTTGGCAGGAGTGTGTGATGTATGTGAGCGTGTTTGTGTGTATGGCGGTGGTGGAGAAAGGGTGGGTGGGTGTCTGGTGGGGTGGCAGAAAATTGGTGTTATCAATATTTAACCAACCCTTCCAGCATATTTATGGCAGACAATAGAACAGACCTGCAAGTGTGTCATGTGAGTGGAAGAGTATTTATTACATATCGAAATCGAGGCTGTAAACAGCACGTTCACCGCTAGCCCACAGTCAGCGCTCACAAAAATAACCCATTAACATATATCTACTAATTGCCCGTTGTAACCCCTCACCGATCACCGATATTCATTAGGAGGTTTCCACATATGGTGGACAGATGTGTGAAATCCAATCAGTTTGAAAAGAACTGAAAAAAGCTATGAAAAGAGGGAGAAGAAATAAAATGTCTGGAACTTTTTTTCCCCCCACAGACCTGTGGCCTCTCTGAAAATGTTTCCATGTGTTGTGTCTGACCAGATTGGGAGCAAAGAAGGAAAACATTCTCCCCTCCAAACCACATGCAACAGATTCTTTCTGAGGCCAAATAAATCAACCCTGTGTTTCGGATCATGTGACACTTTTTGGTGCTTTGTTTTATTCCCAACATATCCTGTTTCAGCCCCCCCCCCCGCCCTCCTGCTTCATCCTACTCTCACACGCATGCACATGCACATTCAGAGTTTCCATTTCCCGTGCGTCAGATCACCTGGACAGGCAATGGCGTGCTTCAACGCAACGTGCTCGGGCAGGAAAACAGGAAGGCGAGTTCAAGGGTGTCTAACACAAAATGCTCGCAGAGTCAGGGGAAACCCAGAGGTGATGGCGGCCGGCCGTTTACCGAAGACACGGAAGTAAGAAAAGAGTCATTGTTGCACTTTTCGGATCTTTATTTCCATCACATACAAAATACAAGTTTAAAGTTTGTGGAAAATTCACACTGCCAATATTTGACTGTAGCATATTTTCGGTAAAACTAATGTTAGCATGCAATATTCTCAGATGTAGCCCAATATTTATTTAAGATATATTTTTTAGGACTGACTGACTAAATCTGACTAAACTCACACTAAACATAACAGTAGAGGGCAAGGAAAGATTTATTTTGTAGTAAAGTGGGGCAAACATTCCTTTTTGTGTGTGTGTGTGTGTGTGTGTGTAGGATGCTGGTCCAGTGAAACAGCCGTGTTGAGCTATAACCATTCGATACTCCACAATCAAAAACACCATCTTTTATCTCACAGCAGTTTCACACGCTGCCAAAGAGTCTCCATCACTGCTGAAATAGTCCGGTTTGGAAAACAGCTGTCCAGGCAGGACAGGATGATATACTTTGTTTAAAGCTCTTATGCATTATTTGATGTGCTGACAATAACAAATTTATTGTTTTTTACTCTTGATGATTGTAGTTTATATCTTACAGATATACAGACTTACAGTATTTGATAAATATGTCCTGCAGCATGAGCTAACACATACATTTTTTTTTTTTTTTTTTTTTTTTTTGGACAACAGACTATGGTCAAATTACCGTAGGCCGTCTTATGCCACCACAAAAATGTACTTCATTAAAATTCAAATTGTCAAAAAAAAATTAAAATAAAATAATACTGAATGGAATATTCTATAGTTTAAGGGTGGCAACAATCCGTATGGGGACTGGGGCAGAATTTAAAGGTCCTTTCAATGTAAGGCTTAATGTGAACCAGATTTGTAGCCATTTCTAATCAAAACAGCTTAAACATGCATCTAAGTGTGCAGCTGAAATCTCTACATTTACTAGCTTATGCAAATATACATGTCACGAGTTCACCACCGTAGCCTCAATATCATTTTACCTCCAAAAATGATACTAATCTAAAAACAATACACCTGCAGAAACAACACTTTATATTAGAAATTATCATATTTGTGTGAGCTGTTTTAATTGTTGCTAACAGTGATGCTCCTTTTAATACACAGCTCTGTAGACACTATAATTGATGTTACACTGTTTCCATTCTATTTTTAAACGTGTTCACATTATTCTTGTTGCGTTGATGTATCTCCCGACAACATATGTAATGTCAGTTTTTTACATGTTTAGATTCTTTACGACTGACCATCTCTACGTAGCTTATAAATGTGTGTAAAACACAGACACAAAACTTGCAGCCTTCAGTCCAAAACTACGGCAGCATAGATAACTATTACAATAATTTGGCCTTAAAGCTGACGAAAGATATACTGTAAATTAGCAAAGTGCTAATGATGGATTTTGTCTTTGGTGGAATAGATAGATAAATTGATAAAGTAATATTTTGACATTTATTTTAGGTGTTGTAATTGGCTGTATATTGTGGTTGACCAATAAATGATATTTTAGGCCTGAAACTCTCTTTATTGATTGTTGTATAGATGTACAATGCTCTGAGCAGCTGCAACCAGGGTCCAGAACCCAGTCTTGTTTCATTGGCAGGAAGCACCACAGAACACGCGAAACTCATGCTAAATTGCCCACAATGACATAATATCGAAACATACTGTTTGAATGAGGCTCAACCCTCAGGAAGAATGCATGCAGGCGCATATTTGCTTTCCTTCCACATGGTGAAACTGCCCTTAATATGACGGCCCCATAAGTAACAACGAGTCAAGCCAATCAGAGATGTTATCATATTCATTGACAGAGAATACCAAATCCTGCTCCAATGGGACTTAGTAATGGCAATGCTATTGTCCAACTGTCATTCACGGGCCTATTTCTCTGAAAAATGCACTTAAAGCTAAACTCTGAAGCACAAATGCATGGGTTATGTCACGATTTCTGAAAACCGAGGCAAATATCAGACTTTTCCTTTCAGCTCTCTCTATCCTTCTGGTACCCTCTCATGAATTCTTCGTTGTTATTCTCTTGGTCGCTGTCCATAGGGTTTCCTCGGTATACACGGAACAATCGTACCCTCCACTTCATTCTGTGTGGAACATGCCATACTGATCAGTCCTGATCAATCGACGGTTCTCGGTGGGGTACCACAGCCTTCCTCTGTGCCTCTGACAGCTATCCCTAACCCATTTACTGCCAAATGGGCTCCGCTCCCTTTGCCTGAGCTCAGATGCAGATTTATGCCGGAGCAATGCCGGTTCTTGCATATTAGATGAAAGCCTTGTTTGCATATACCCGCTCACCCACACCCCCACCCCCACCCCCACCCCCCCGGTTCTTTTCCCTCTCCACCCTCCCTCTTTCTCTCTCTTCCTTTTTTCTAAGGCGTCACTTTAATATGTATGCAAATGGGCTGCTCTCCACGGGCAAGATATGTGCAGAGTCCTGTCCTGCAGTCAGGAGGTGTAGGAGAGATTGTGTTTGTATTTATGAGGCATGGGCCCTGCGACTCATGGGAGAGAAAATGCTGCGAGTAGTGTGGTGGAAGCTCTGCAGTGCAGGCAGAATGCAGATACGCCAATACCAGAGGTCACGCTTGTCACTAACGATAAGAGGAGACAATTAGACAATAACATACCTGTAAACTAACTCCCTCTTATGGCTTCATATAGAGACACGCGCACAAACAAAGTCTCAAGCCTATGCATTGCTGCTCTAGCATGAACACACGCCTGCGCACAGCAGGAGATAGTTCCACTGGAATGTGCGGCAGTCCACGACGACCAGGATGGGCTGTCCCAGGTCCTATTGATCTGGCGCCCAACCTCATGGGAGTAAGGATCACCGTCAGGGGCTGAAGCAGAGGAGACAAGGTCAGGTCACCAATGAGAAAGGCACCTTTAACCCGTTCCATCAGTGGGATGCATCCCAGACAGGCCTCGGGAAGCCTGGGATCAATAACACGTCTGCAACAGCAGTAAAGAAATTAACTAACATGAAAACAGGCCTCTGAATCCTGTTGTCTTTGTCTTCCAGAAAGGAAACCGGTGGATCTCAGTCCACTTTCAAATAAACCGATTTCATCACAAATGTGTCTTGTAGAGTATTAAAAAAAGTAACACTAACAATGAATGTTGAGTGTTATATTCAAGACATAATAATATCTTGGCTTGGTGCCAATCACTGATCTACTTACACACACACACACACACACACACACACACACACACACAGAGAAAGAGAGAGAGGGAGAAAGAGAGAAACGAGCAAACGAGACAGGAAAAGAGAGGGAGAGAACTGTGCAAATCAAATGCTTTTTTCCTCACACACACACATACATACACACACACACACACACACACACACACACACACCCTTGCTCCATCATGAATAAACCATACTGTGTCTATGAGTCATATACCACCCCCACATCCCCTCTCTAACCCACTCCCCCATTCGCTGCTGCAAGAGTAAAAAACGCTAATTAACGTGATGGCTAGCTCCAGCTCCTGTCAGCAGCTTGTGGGGGCCTCTCAACCAGCCAGGCTCCACTGGTCTCTGGTATTAGCC
>CAAE01014761.1:161423-177340 GCA_000180735.1 Tetraodon nigroviridis | reverse complement strand
TTGACCTGATAATGGAACATGCTGTCTACAAAATATGACTTTGCGCCTTACCTGGAAACATACTCAACTTATAGGGAATGGTGTTAATTATTCCTGGCAAGACTCAAAAAGCCCAAGAGCACAATCCGATGAGTGCGTAGGTGTGTCTGCTTGTGTGCATGTGTGCATGTATATATGTATGTGTGTGCGCGTGTGTGTGTACCTGCAAGATCAAAAACACTTTTTGGACCAGTGCAGTATCTGAAAATTAATGCAGGAGAATGATTTCTAATATTAGATTAAAATATTTACTGTATATTTAATAGTCTGTATCACAAGAGAGAAAATTTATACTATTTTTTTTTCATTACATCTGACTTGTTAGATGTAATTTTAGAGAATACAGGGCAATAGTAACAACATTTACTATTTGTGTACAAAAATATATTCCAACGGAAAACAGTGTTTGTATATTCACCTTTATTTAGCATCTGTTGCAAAAATGGTCTCTAGGCAGAAACTCAGAGTCTGGCCTACAATCAGCAGCACCAGGGGAAAACTCTTAAACTTGGGTAAGACCAGGAAGAAACTTTGAGCAGGATCATGCCGACACGAGGGACTCACCTGCTGATGACTATCAACTCCGAGCTCCGAAAAGTGGATCAACGTATTACAAATACTTTTAATGCCCGATTACATTGTTGATTTAAAAAATAGCACACTATATGCTTGTGTTGTATTATCTCGTATTTATGGTTAGACTTGGCCATGGAATCCATAGAAATAAAGAAACATAGAATCCATAGAAATCCATAGAAACAGTGGCCATGGCCGCTGCAGTCAATGGGATTGGTAAAAAGAAGAAAGAAACCACCGGTGAACCAAGAAGTCTAATGGGTAGGCCAAGGAAATCAGCAGCAGTTGACAATGGAAGCAATGTGAGGGCTGTAAGGAAAGAGCTTACAACAACTGTCTGTAGCATCAGCAACAACCTCCAGAGAGCAGGAATTAAGGTATCGCAAGCTTTTTAAGGCGTTATGAACAAAAGCCCAGATGGAGGCCAGGCTGCACCAAAAGAGGCAAACCACTCAGGCAGGCTGGAATTTGCCAAAAAGTAAAAAGATGAGCCGAAAAATTCCAGGACAAGGTTTTATGGATTGATGAGGAAAAGTTTAACCTTTACAGAAGTGTTTAGGTCAAAGCCTGTAGAAATTTTTGCTGATCGCCCCAAACAAACTAGAGGCGGTAACGTCATGGCCTACGCTCGCGGGACTTCTTCTGAGACACCGATTCATTTCTGTTCAGTGATGATGTGGGACAAAATGGACCCAGAAGTCTACAGAAACATTTTGAATGCCAATTTAAAGACATCTGTGTAGATTCTTAATAATCCAGGTCATAGTTGTCCAAGAGTAGATCTCTGTTCAACTGGACTTGTTTAAGGTTTCATCAGTTCTGAACTGAACTGAACTAAACTAAACTGATGAAGCCTTTTGGATAGAAGGCGAAACATTTTTAAGGAAACCCTAAAGTCCAGTTGAACACAGAGATCTACTCTTGGACCAATTTAAAGATGTATACTTTTGGAGGGTCGTGTAAGTTGCAGTCTATTGCATGGTAGTAATTTTCATATTTCACTGTCAGACTGTAATCAGCCCTGAACATATTAAAAGTTTAGGCCCTATTTTACTCATGTATATTGTGCTGTACAAGCCGTTTATGGTTTCGATGGTGCAAAATAATTTGTAGGTGACGTTATTAAACTTGCTGAACTGCATAACCTTATTGCTTTGCACTTCAACTCAAATAATAAAGATTTAGTAGTACAGTGTATTCTATGTTTTTTATTCATTTCACTTTGATATTTGTGTAACAAATTCAGCTTCAGCTACGTGTGCACAACCATGCTCATTACATTTGAGCCATATTTGTTGTGATGATATGGGTGTAAACATGCTCCTGTTGGGAGCATGGACATTGGCCAGATTAACCAGTACGTTTTTGGGGTATTAAACTTAGATGGTGATATGGTCCAATCTCATTTTTGGTGCCCTGGTTATATTGGTATAGATGCAGACGCTGACTGGCAGGCAATCCAATGTACTAAGAAGGAAATCTGCACAAACCGGCGTGTGCGTGCGTGCGAGCGTGTGTGCATGTATGCTAATAGAACATACCTGCTGTCTCTCCTTCCAAACTTACTGTTCTGTTCTAGTCACTGAGCAACATAAAAAGTGTTGCAGTGAAAAGATTTTAGTCTTTTAGCTTCTCTCCTACTGATAGAAGCTGGCATAGAGAGTAAAAGATAAAACACAAAAGGGAAGAACAAGGCAAAACATATCCCTGCACAGCCGTTGTTTTTTGCCTATTTTTCTTGCCTGTGCTTCTCTGCCGCTCCCCTTCTGCCTGTCTTTTCTCCTCCCTTTTGCTCCCTCTTTCGACAGGCTGCTCAGCCTAACCTCCCCCTCCCCTTTCCTCAAGGGAATAAAGGTCGTAACGCAAATGATTACTCAAACCCGAGTTGCTATGGAAACACAGTCATGTGACTGGAGCAGGCATGCATAGACCACAACAAAGAGGTGGATCAGGGGAAACCAGCACTTGGAAAGAGCTGTAGCTCGCCTTACTGGTGCCTCAGTGCATTTCACTCAAATCCAAGGCTTCTTTTTTTAAAGAAAATAAGCGAGCGGTATGAAGTGTGAGGAAGGGAAGAAAAAGCAGAGAGCTCTGAAGAGCTGGGACGAGAAAAGCTGCAATGGCAGAGGCTGTAGCAATAGAGTGTGTCATATATTTTTACCATTCACTAGCATACCAAGGGTGTGTCCTATTCATCATGTCTTTCTTGGAGGCAGAGCTCAGGCGCCAGTTGTCTGGAATTTCTGTGAAATGGCGTCAGTTGTAGAAATGTAGAGGGTTGTGGATTTGAGCGTTTCTAAAATAGGAGCCGGAGAGTAACTTCTGCATGTGCTGCTACGCTTTCAAATTATTCCTCCCAAAAAGAAGAGCTCAAGTCTGTAGTTGGGCTTGAGTCAATTCACTGCTTGTAGTGAAACCTAAACAACCCAATGAGACGCTGCTAAAATGTGTCCGCAGTTATATCTGAAGTGCTTTGCTGATTGGAGCAGAAGGTAGAGGTGCGAGGAACCAACACCTGGAGCTAGAAGAGAAGGTGGTGGCCTGCCCCGACAGGATTCAGTCATCCTGCATCCAGTCCACCCCCAACCAGATTAGTCTCAAACCCTGCTTGAGCTCAGCGACCTGTGGCCATCTTTCAGGGACCAGCTAACTGCACCTTCCACACACACGCACATAAATAAGCGCACACACACCTACATGTATATTGCATGCACACATTGACATACGAGCATACGCAACCACTCAAAAAAAACAGAAAAACAACAATCTTCAAAAAGGAAAAGTAGTCTCTGGTACAAAAACTGCTGACATTTATTGAGTTTTTTTGTGTTTTGGGTTTAAAATCCAGTGTTATTTGAATGCTCCATCAACCCCAGACTTGAAGGAAAGGGTACATTTTTCTCCAGTGAAGTCACCCCATCTGTGGTTATGAACACTCACTTTCTTCCCCCTCCCCAAACACATTCAGCACCGCGGACACAGAAGACAGTCTGTAGGAGTGTAACCCCCTCACCGACCGACCGACTGACTGACTGACTGCTGGACCTGGTCCTTCCAACGTCCACATCAACTCCCATGAGGCTTGGAGGCAGCAGCTGAGCGTTCAGTGATGCCTGCAATTATCCCGTGTCTAGACAATGTCTAGTGAACGACAGGGAAATGTGCACGAGCTGCCGTCTGTTGAAGAATAGGCCTGGAATAGACCAGCAGTGTCCCTGGGCTGGTGATGTGGTGCTGAATGTAGAGGCCAAACTAGGAACGCGGCCAACAAGCATGAAGGAAAAAAAACCTGTGTGTGTGTGCGGTTTATTTGTTCCCATTTATATTTTTTTTTTTCTAAATTTCCATTTATCCTCTCTGTCGACACTATTACCAGCTTCTTTACTCTGTCTTGTCAATGATAACCAGTCCATTTGTTCTCTTTGTCCCAGTGTAACCAGTCCTTTTACTCTCTTTGTCCCTAACAGTGCATTTAGACTCAGTCCCACTATAACGCATCTATAACCATATCTCTTTCACACTATCACCAGTGCATTTATTCTTTTTGTCCCATTATAACCAGTTTTTCAATCCTCTCTTTCCCACTATAACCAGTCTATTTACCTTCTCCTCCAACAGAAAATTCACCTCTCTGTAACCAGTCCTTTTCCCCTCCCTGTACCTCTAGAACCACTACATTTATCCTCCGTCTCCCATGACCACCAGTCCATTTACCATCTCCACCCCACTAAAACCAGTCAATTTAACCACTCTGTCCCACCGTAACCAGCCCTCCTCTTTGTTCCAATGTAGCCTTTCCAATTCCAACTCTCGGTCCCAGTCTAGAATAGAATAGAATAGAGCTTTATTCGTCCCACAGCGGGGAAATTGCACACAGGTCTATTTACCTTCCATGTCCAACTATAACCAGTCCTTCTTTCTGTCCCAGTTTAACCAGTCTATTTACCATCTCTGTCCCACCTATTCATTTATCCTCCGTGTCCCACTATAACCAGTCCTTTTCTCTGTCCCGCTGTAACATTCCATTTCTCTTGTCTGCTTCCTACTGTAAGCAGTCCATTTCTCCTGTGTCCCACTGTAATCACTTCATTTATTCTCTGTGTCCCACTATGATCTGTTTATTTTTTCTGTGTCCCACTAGAACTAGTACTTGTACCCTCTTTGTCCCTCAAAACACTACATCTGCTCCCCCCCGTTCCATGTTGACCAGTCCTTTCCTCTGTCTTACTATAACCATTTCATTGTTTAGCCTCTCCATTCCATTATGACCAGTCCCTCTTGCTGTCCCAAAATACCCAGTTCATTTATTCTCTGTCCCACTAGAACCAGTCCATTTACCATCTTTGTTAATCTATACCTAGTCACACTGTAACTAGTCCATTCATCCTCTGTGTCCCGCCGTTACCAGTTTCTCTCTTCGTCCCACTGTAACCAGTCCATTTATCCTCTCTGTCTTATTTCTCCCCCACCATAACTTAATTTCTCCTCTCTATTCTTTAGTACATTTCTGAGAATTGAGATATATCCTTTCTGCCCCACTATAACCAGTTCATTTAGCCTTTCTGTCAAACTATAACTAGTTTTTCTATCCTCGTCTCAGTATACCCAGTTACCCAATTACCCTCTCTCTTTCACTGTACCCGGTATATTTAGCTTTTCTGTCAAACTATAACTAGTCTTTTATCCTTTCTCCTTTACTACAACCAGTATATTTAGTTTTTCAACTCTCAAACTATAACTAGTCTTTTTATTCTCGCTGTCCCACTTTAACCAGTCAGTTAACCCTCGGTGGCCCACCAAAACCAGTTCATTTACCCTCTCTTCTTCACTACAACTGGTCTGTTTACTATTTTTGTCCAACTATAACTAGTCTGTTTATCCTCCATGTCCCACTACAACCAAACCACTTTCCTGCTCCGTTCAACTATAACTAGTTTATTCTCTCTGTCCCACTATAACCAGTTCATTTACCCCCTCTCCTACACTATAACTGGTACATTTACTATCTTTGTCTGATTATAACTAGTCTATTTATCCTCCCTGTCCCACTACTAACAGTCCATTTACTCCTTCTGTCCGACTATACATAGTCTATTTATCCACTTTGTCCCACTATAACCAGTCAATTTACCCACTCTACCACTATGACCAGTCCTTCTCTCTTTTCCACTGCTACCATTCATTCCTTCTCTCTGTTTAACCAGTCTATTTACTCTCCCTCAGACTAGTGAAATTCTCCCTTTTTCTCCCACTATAACCAGTACAGTCACCCTCTTTTTCCCACTGTAAGAAATCAAATCCATTTTGACCTTCAGCTGACCAAAGAGAACCCAGTAACCTCTCTATCTAACCTCACTGCCAAAATTAAAATTAAAACCAGTGAATTTCTCCCCAATCCCAGACTCAGTGCGGTGTCCCTGAAGCCAGTGTTTTGCTCTGAGCCTCCATCATGTTTTCCATATTTTCATTCTAGGCTGCTTTTTTAACTGCACATTTCCAAAATGAAATAGATCCCCAAAGAATAATATTATTCACTTTTAACTAAGTTTCTTTTTTTTCTGAAAAACTTGGATAAAATCCAAGTATAATTTAAAACAAAAACAATCAATATTTAGCTGCAGTTCAACATGCTATGATTGGAACTTTGCAATGGAGCAAAATTTGAAATCATTAGATAATTACCAGGAACGTAATGATTGAAATATTATTTGATATGAAGAAAGTTCCACTGTTGCTAATCCTTATAATGCAACGTAATCTAATTTTAGTTAATAAGTAAATAAGTGTTTTGTGGTGATGATTTTGATTTAACTGTGTTGCTGGTCTATGAAATTTTAGACAGTTGTGAGCAAATATTGAAGATGGCGTCAACAGACGTCTTGTTCGAAGAAAATCACATCATAGAAAAAAAATATTATTACTGGATGAGCAAAGATGTGAACAACTGAAGGTGAAATTAGTGATTAAGTGTGTGTTTTTGAAGGTTCTGTCTTGTGCTCTCTCTTTCTCTTTCACTCTTTACTCTATCACACGTCTCATCACATAACTTCTTCGGCACGATGGGGAAAAAAAAGATCAGAAGCCTCCCGACAAGCAAAAACATGCAGGAGCTGAGCTGGAAGATGCAGCGTTGAACGGTGACAGAAAAAAGGCGGCGAGAGAGCGAGCAGGTGTGGTGGGAAAGAGCCGTGGGCTTCAGGGAGAGAAGAGATCAATAACTAATTTCAGTACCCAGCTTCACTTGCACAGTTTTCCAATAAAGCTTGGATGGAGAGCTTGGGCTCAGCCCTCCCCCACTATCTCTCTTTTATCACAGCCTCCTCTCTTTGTGGAGCAGCTCTGCAGTTTTTCTGATTGTTGGTTGGTGGATTATGTTCCCATGCTTGTGTATAATAGACATAGATGTAATCCAACTTTGGATTTTGGAAAAAAAAATGTATTTATTTCCATGTGTCCTCCATGGGCGCCCCTACCACCATTCCACCAACTTTATTTCCCTGCCTCCTGCGGCCCCCTCCCTTCTCTCTCCCTCCCCCCTCCCTTCTCTCTCTCCCCCCCTCTCCTCCCTGATTCGACCAGGAGCGCGCACCGTTGAGGTTTTGTCACGGGATTGAGATGGACAGGAGAGTGAAGCGTGTGTCATGCGGTAAGTCCTCGCAGCGGCTGCTGCGCTGCAGCGGCGGCTGTTGCGCGGCCGCGGCGGCGCTGCAGCGGCGGCGGCGGCGGCTCTGCTCCTCAGAGGCTCTGACCTAGATAACCATGAGGAGCTGGAGCGCTCGCAAGCCTTGGAGCCACTCCAGCTCCAGCAATGTCAGGACGGGGTTAGTTGTGTAACGCGATGTCCTATTTAGTTTGCTCAGTGCACACGCACGCACACATGGGCGCGAACATGTACGCGCCCTATACTGCTCCCCGCCACAGCACGTTTCTCTGTGGCTTTTTTATTAAAAAAGAGAGAAAAAGCGCTTGTATGCGTGAAGGAGAGAGGAAAAGGGACACCAACCCAGGAATGGTTGCTAGGACCGTCTTTACCACCAAACCCGTGGTAAAGACACACGCGCGCTGTTTTGGCGGTGCTGCGGTTATTTCCACGGCGGTGGCGCTGGGGAGTCAGGTTTTGCGGGGCGACTGCCGCTGCGCGGTCACCCACGAACAGCTGCGCAACCAAGCAAACCACCAGGCTGCTCGCCGAGAAGTTTAGTTTCTTTTGAAGTGAGCAGATACAGCCTCGACACGCAAACACGGACCCGCCGTTGTCATGTTGGGAAAATAAAATATAGATGGAGCCCAAAGGGGGAAAAAAGAAGCTAAATCTTTTACCCTGACGCGCGTGCTCTTTTTCGACAGGAGCGACACTGCCACCTGGTGTCCGTTTGCGCGCATTGCAGGATCGACATATTTCTCGCAGCCGGGGAAGAAAGGTTCTCTGGTCCGGGAAGAAAGGTTCTCTGGTCCTGGAAGAAAGGTTCTCTGGTCCTGGAAGAAAGGTTCCCTGGTCCTGGAAGAAAGGTTCTCTGGTCCGGGAAGAAAGGTTCTCTGGTCCTGGAAGAAAGGTTCCCTGGTCCTGGAAGAAAGGTTCTCTGGTCCGGGAAGAAAGGTTCCCTGGTCCTGGAAGAAAGGTTCTCTGGTCCGGGAAGAAAGGTTCTCTGGTTCAGGAAGAAAGGTTCTCTGGTCCGGGAAGAAAGGTTCTCTGGTCCGGGGGGAAAGTTCTTTGGACCAGGAACCAGTTTCCCCAATATTAATAAATGCAATTAACTATAAAAGACCTGCAGGATACAAAATAACAATGATGGTAATAATAATAATTATTACCATCATTGTTATTATTATTGTTGTATTCAGGGAAAAGCCAAAAGTTATTTTTATTTTTTCGGTAAATGTTTCTAAAAGTTGTGAAATGTCAGAAATATTAACTGTAGTTTGACTTATTGCCAATATAGGAAAATAACCCTAAAATAACCGACATAATAAGTGATAATAAACAACCTGAAATGTGTTTTTTTTTATCTTGGGAAGTTTTATTTAGGAATTATTTTGTGTAAATACAATGATTAGAAAAGCTGTCGCCTGCCCTAAGACACGTCTTTTGAATGATTTGTAAAAACAGGGACCATTATTTGGTCAAAGACAGTTTCCAGTTTCACAGCACTTTATTTTTAAGTTTTTATGATGAAAGTCGTCTCCACACCTTTCCCGAGCGATGCTATTAACTAGCTCCTCAAATGTGGGACTGGCGCGTGAATGTGGCTGTGAATCCCGGTCGCTTACTGACTGCTGAGCAGAACGGCTGTTATCTCCAGTCATCCGTGCTGACTGATGGGTTCATGATCGTTTGCAACATTAAAAACCAGATTCGCCGACAGTTCTGCCAAACAAAAACATGAAAAAGTAAAAAGGCTGCAAGTCAGCAGTCACTGGAAAAAAAAAAATAAATCAGTGTTTCAACAGCGATAGATAAAATATGTCCGTAAATTTGGCACAGGCAGCACAGCGAAGCTTCAAACAGAAAAACCCAGCCCGGGTGGCCAGGTTTGGAATTGATCGGCGGCGTCGGAGGTTTGCTCAGCTGTGGTTGTGCTGGGGCTTGAAGCGGTCCCAGCCGGGCTTCGGCGCATACATGCGCTCCGGAAGAAGGAACTTTTTGAGTCTGTCTGGCAAAGGCAGAGATCCCACCCTGTCCTGGAGAGGCCACGGCCGCAGCTGAGCCCGTAGGAAGGCCCGACAAAGGCGCCGCAGAGAGGGAGGGCTGGAGTCAGCGGCTAGCATGCGGCTGTGCATGTCCGCCAGGGCCTGGGCGTGCGGCTGATCCGGGGCGGAAAGCGGCAGCCTGGGAGGCGGGTGCAGCAGGGGGGAGTCCACCCTGGCCAAGTCCAGCAGAACCTCCGCCTGCTCAATCAGCTCCGAGGCGCGGCTCTGGTCGGGGCTGCGCTGCAGGGCCGCTTGGAGTCGCTGGAAAAGCAGGCTGTGGGCGGACCAACAGGAGCCCCCGTGAAGAGAGCAGACCAACGAGGCGCCGCTCTGGATCAGGAGCACGGCCAGAGGGAAAAGGAGGTCGAAGTGCTCCAGGCTGGTCTGGGTCAGCGAGGGCTCGCCGTCGTTCAGGCAGCAGCTGGGGTCCACGCCGTGAGCCATCAGCAGCCGCGTGGTTTCCAGGCAGAAGCTCCCGATCTGGGCAGCGTCCTCCGCGCTGGCCTCCAGAGCCTCCTTCACCAGGAACACCAGCGAGGACTCCACCGTCCTCGCCGTCGGCGGTGGCGGCGCTGACGTCAGCGCCTGGGGGGCGAAGAGAAGAGCCAACAGATCCACACCTGCTCTGACCGCGTTTGTGTTCCAGAAACACGAGTGTGTGTCTGTCTCTGAAACACACTCTGGTGGCACCATCGCAATAATAGTTGTAACTTCTTCTTGGCCGAATTGGCTTTTGGTGTAGAAGGCTGTTAAAAGCATCCAAGTAAGTAGACGCGTTCGCGAGAAAACCTTGGTGCCAAACGGGCGGCCGAGCCTTTTTCTAGCCTGAACTTGCGCTTGTGGCGTGTTCCCGGTCAGCACCTCTCTGCAGCAGCAGGCGGATGTTCTCCGTGTTGTGCACCGTAAGCCCGTCGCTGCTGGCCAAGGCGTGGAGCAAAGGCGTTTTTCCTTCAGAGGTGGGATTTGGAAACGAACGAAAGGGCGTTAGAGCGGGGACTCCAGAAGGATCCCGGCAGACACACGTACTGTGTTTGTCTTCTGCGTTGACGCGAGCGCCCATGTCCAGCAGGGTCAGCAGGCAGGGGAGTCTTTCCGACTCCTCGCTGGCCAGATCCAAAGGACTGCTCTCGTGGATCTGGCAGGAGAAGAGTGCGCACAGGTGAGCAGGAGGGACGGAAGGAGAGGACAGACAGAGGGGAGACGGCCGCCTCACCCTGTCCCTCTTCTCCACGTCTGCTCCGTGGCTGACGAGCAGCCTCACCATGCTCGGCCTGTTTCTCAAGACGGCGATGTGCAGCGGATTGTAGTAAGATACCGGATCTGGAGGACAGGAACAAATGTTTGCAGGGAGGAATTATGTGCACGTTTGCTTAGCTCGCCTTCGCAAACACGGGGAGATTATTGTGGCTCGCGGCAGAACAAATCACCCGGAGCTGCAAGATTTGTGCTTTACAGTCAGGAATAAAGTGCCTGTACTGCTGAAACATGCTCATTATGGTAAAAAAAAACCCCACAAATGAATAAAATCTTCATCAAATGGTGTAATGATAACAGTAAAATACTGGGTTTTTTGCAGATATCGTTTGGTTTTAACTGTGGAGAGGTGATTTTCCTGCACCAGCTGCTCCTTCTGGTGTCCCGGGGGAGAGGCTCCTCTGCAGCCAGCAGAGGTCACCGCAGCAGCAGGACGGTTGGATGCACCCATTATTATATTCCATTCTCTATAGTTGAAATACAATTCCCCCAAAAGCTCCCTTATCCATCGCTTTCCAGAGCAAACCTGCCAGTGATGCTCTGTATTTAGAGCTGGGCAGAGTCACAGCAATGCTGCACTCATGAGGCTGCAGGAGTGACTGAAAGAGAGCGTCTGGAGCCAGAGGAGCCTCTCCGATCGGCCCCGTGGACGCGCGTCTCTGAGCCATTACGCTTCGTTCCTGAAACCTCACCCTCAAAGTTCAGATCGGCTCCGTAGCGCAGGAGGACCTGTGCGGCGCCCAGGAGGCCTCGCTCCGCCACCTTGAACAGGGCATAGCTGATGCCCTCCAGGAACACCTCCGAGGGGCCCTCCCGCTCCAGCAGCTCCGCCAGGGCCGCGCAGACGGCGGACTCCTCCTCGGGACTTCGCACTCTGGTCACACACGTCAACACTCGCGTTGTTTCACTCGAAATCGGCGTTTCTAACTGCACTTTGAAGGTTAAGCACAGAGGGAAAAACCGTGTGGCGTGATAATGAATTACCTGCCGTCGTGGTCTTCTTCCTCCATCCCAATAACGCACATGATATTATCGACCAGTGGCTGATACTCATAAATGATTCTTCGAAAACCGTGAAGGAAAGGCATGGCTGCCCCGCTCTGCAAACCTCAAATCCAGAAGGTAGCGTAAAACACAGTGCAATCAGATCTAAATAACATTAACGTAGTCTTGAGGTAGCTGGTTGACGATACTACAGAAGAGCGAACTATACACCGACGCCGGCCAAAAAGTATTTCTGCTTCGTTAGCTTCGTTGAATATCCGTCATTTTTAGGTAAATTTCCATGTATCTTATACAAGCCAAACGCTAAAGCTCACGTTCAGCTTCAGCATTGATGTCCTAGATTTGTTCACTGCGATTACTAAATTATGAACAAACAAAAACGACAGTTATATATCATAACGTCGAAACATTTATTTTCCTTTCAAACGGAAGTGTTGGCCACGCCCACCGAGTCCGATGGTAATTCCCTTCCCATTGAAATCAAGGACGAACTAAACGTTCCGTGTCGTAGTTTGAACCGTAGCTGAGTGTTTTCTAAAAAGTCACACGTTAGATTTTTATTCATATCATATTTTCTTCAGTGCGTGCTGTCTGTGGTTTGTAGATTTGTAGATTCTCCTGACCATCCCCAGCATTTAAATGGAAATTAGCATTTAGAGAGCACTTAATGTATGTAACAACAAATGCACATAACATCTACATTAAAGTGCTTATCTTACTGCAGAGACAGAGTAGTGGAACATTTAGAAACTCTGGAAAAAATGGAAATTCTCTGATTTAATGTTACATTTAGAATCTAGAATTATTCCCAGTGGTGCAACAATAGTATGTTGATTTGAAATGTTGGACTTAAACCCAGTGTGTTAAGAGCATTACAAAACACACACAGTAATGTTCTTGCCGTGACAGTGCTCATCGGTACAGTGGACGCATGAAAGACCAATCATATAAATGCAAGGATTGGCAGAAACAATGACAGAAAACTTCAAGAAAGAATTTGGAACACTCTAAATTCCTCCTGTGAAGAAGAAATCAGAACTTGTAGATTCAATCAAAGTTTGATTTATTCCAATTCGGTCACCTTCAGGACAATCATTTCCACATCAGCGGGAAGCCATCAATCAAGTTCTGCTGAGTGATGGCAGCTTGACCCTCATTAATGTGCCTACGGCGGCTCCAACCGCGCTTCTTCTGCCTTCAGTCTGGAACCATGCGCTCATTACCAATCTTGTGTTAACTCACATTTGACAGTGAGCACACATTGCCAACACACTTGTCAGTGTGCCTAATAAAGAAAACTTTTTTTCCCCAAAAATTAATTTACTCTGATGTTCATTTGTATGTTTTTAAGCCTGCAGTTAGAAGAGCTTCTGTGGGCAAATGAGTAAAAAAAAAAACAAACAAAAAGAAGGTGAAGCCTTTCGGTATTTTCTGTATGAGGATTAGCATTAGACTAATGAGGCTTCATGTCACACACCAGGATTAGAAAAAAAAAAGAGAATGAATAAAAGCAGATAGTCTAAATCACATTCTTACAGTATGCTATGATAATTAAACCTCACTGGATTTAGCACAAAAGTATAAGCCACACTGTCGGAATTAAAATGAAAAGAAAGACTTACCAGAAATAGAAAACTCATGCATTCAATATGTTGTAGTTTTTTGTATAATGTAAACCTTTACCTATGCACAGTATGGGAGCTGACAGAGAAGTGTGGCTTCTGTCTTCCTGACCGTTTCAGCATTCTGTTGTCCTATTGGACTAAAGGAAAAGGATACCAATTAGTGGAAAAGCAAGCAGCAGTAATTCAGCCTGTTTTAATAGCATGTAATTACATTTATTGCTTAGATCACAGCTATCAAACAGAAAATGAGGTGCTCTAAATCATCTAAACTATAAATCCGTTCAGTTTGTATCTCCTGTCTAACTTTATGATGGATTTGTGGAAGGGGGTAAAGAAAAAAAAGGCAGAGGATAACTTAGGATTCACACCTCTATCACCTCACAAGTATAAACTGGCTTTTGAATATACTCATGTATCAATACCAAGCCTGCTATCAAAATTAGTTTTAGTTGGCCAACAATAAAATAAAAGAAGCTGGCAATAGACTGGGCCTCTATGAAAACATCATCCATCCAGTTTACATTTCCACCACAGTCCAAAGGAAACACAATGCAATAAGACTTTTATTTACTCCCTGAATGATAGATGTGACCCCACTTAAGCCTCACAGTTACCATATTGGCACATGTAGGAAAGGAATTGATTCAAATTTGAGTTCAAATCCCTGCTTTTTGTCTGGTTACGTGACCCCACTGAGATGTTTTTTGGAAGGCAGTTTACTCTGAACTCCAGGAGGTCACTGTTGACTCCTCCTGGAGTTCTCCTGACTCTTTTGTTGACCCCTTTTCACTGTCTCTTAGACTGTTGCCAGACAGTTGATCTGACACACATGCCAAAATTTTGATGGCAATTTATTTTGTGTGTATGTGTGTATTTTTTGCGAAACATATCACAAACTTCATGACCCTAATCACAGGTTGCATCTGTTTTGGAGGATCTGGGAACCGTTGTCTTTCTATAACTCGTCATCCGTGTCTGAAATACTAGAATTGACTGCCCTTTTGTTTATTTACGTTTTTAAATGAATATTTTATTATATTTCTTTACATATATTTTATACCTTGAAGTGCTGTCAAGGGACCTTGAGAGAGGTTTACGTAGCAACACAGCACTTTGAGCTCTGCAACGCTCTCAGGGGGAAAGTGGATGAAAGTCTAACATTAAGGGTGGAGGCAGTGACATGAAAATGGAGTAGCGTGCCACTGTGGGTTCCATCTGCGCTATAGCAAAAAGTAGAATTACGAGAGCAACAGGTTCAGGCCTAATATCCTTTATGCTGGCAGCACAGTGCTGAGTGAAGATTGTGGAAGGAAATAATCAGCTCTTCTAAAGGTCAGGGAAAGCTAAGCACACCTATAGCGAAGCACAAAATGACACATTCATGCAGATAAGAAAAAACTGTGTAGAAAGGAATGAGGAGAGTTCACCTTGTCCAATTTATGTTATCGTGACTGCTCTACTGTCAGTCAAATATAATGGCACATCCAGTGAAATACAACTATGAGAAACTTTTGCTCTTAATAACCCACTTGGAAGCACAGTATAATGGAATACTTTAATACTAACGAGCACACTACCATTTGCAATCCTAGCATATGATGAAGTGCGTTCATTTGAGATATTTTCAAATAAAGAAAATATGGGTAGTTAATTCTTCCTCGTCTGCGTTTGCCTTTATTACAAGACAAATGTGGAGAATATGTATACTGTTCATGCTAAACTAAAACAAAAAACAGCTATTTTTGCAAATAAATAAATGATTTATGCTTTTGATGGTGGGGAGACTGAAGTAGCTGGAGAAAGACATGGCCAGTGCGTACCAGCTCCACATTAAAAGGGCCAGTTGCAGCAGCGCATCGAAACCACGACTCTGTTGTGAGGAAACAGTGCTAAACTAGAATGAACAACATACCTAAAACATACATGCTACATGATATCCATGGCACGCACGCCACATCCTACGAAGAGCCGGTTTCTCATCAACGGACATTTTTCTCTTTTTTGTTTCCCATCAACCTCAACTTTTCACTACACAGCAAATGGTTCCCAAACGCTTTTATTTCTTCAGCCGTCCATTTAGTTGCTTAAAAGTTGCATTTTTTGACCTGTTATTTCCAAAGTTAATAGAGTGTTCAGTATTTTTCTGATTGCTTTCAGTCGCGTTTTGGCAGCCGATGAAAGATGGATCTTTTGGGAATAGTGGCTTGTGGTATTCTGGGCTATTTGAAGGTCACTCGTCGCTTTCCCTCTGGGCATCGGTCTTGAAAACAGAGTGACGGCCCCAGAGAGGCTGATAAGTAAATACTGTTTTAATGGGCTGAATGGCTGCTGGTAATCTGTGCATGCAGGAGGTGGGCAGCTATAGGGCACAGGGGGTGACGGGGCGTTCTGCTACTGCCGTTATTATTAATGCTATCATAGATTAGATAGGCCGGGGCAGGACAATGAAAGGTGGTGATGAATTTGGGCCCCTGTCTACCTGCTGACGAGGACAGGCTGGGACTGGTTAAGGTCATGGATGAAGGATACCACCAGGGAAAGACGCAGGGGACCATTCATTCTAATCACATCCCCTGCAGGAAACCACTGAAGGTCTTGGGTGGTTGTGGAAAGTTTAGGAGCCCAACGACTGGGTTGGTCTCTCATGTAGATTGTTATATCTCTGCCTTGCATAAAAAAAAAAAAAAAAAAAAATTACCATTCTAGAGTAAAACATGATTTAAATTGGAT